>JAMKCH010019337.1:0-184818 GCA_023653785.1 Ophioderma brevispina | reverse complement strand
AATAACAATACAAATCAGTTCTGGTATACATTGTACTTGTTTGGTAGAGTAAGCACAAAGCTATAATGCTTTGGAATATATTGGGATGTTCAAACATGAGTGAATGTTTAATGCTCTTCTTTTCTATTTAATGCACCCTCGATGGAGAAATTGATTAACATGAACCCTTCTCCTCCCCCAAGAACTGGAAAGCCACTTATAGGGTAGATCTATTTATCAGACTATCAGCGTAATAAGTCTCTTTCTCATTCTTGGAAAAGGGGGTGCATAATAAAAAATAATTTCCCATGAAGGTACACTTAAAATTCCTCTGAAAGTCAATTTTCTTCAAAATATGAAATTTCGTGTTTTTCACAGGTTGATCAGAAAACTTACATTTAAAGTTATGTGATTTACGAAAATGGGTACCAGATAACGCAACGTCAAATCGAGGGCGCTAATTCTCTATGATTATCTGCCAGGTCATTTGCGGTCTCAGGGTATCATTTGCTTCAGTAAGCAGGGGCATTCGACATAGCGGGAATGTTCCAATCCCAAAGGTTATTTTGTTAAAACCGTTAATGAGAATAAAATTAGACTAAACATCGTGTATTTTACATGAACTTTGTAGCAATTTTTGATTTCCAGCTGTTTTAAGATTAATTAGTAGCTATATATAGTTTATAGAGAATGAAATAATTCACAACAATACAGTTTTAAAGGTGCATAAATTACTGTAAATTAAACCTAAATGTATTTTTTATAACATCGGCATGTGCCAGGCAGAACCCAATTATTGCTATATGCATTAATTCAAGGGACGCTTACAGAACAGAGGGGAAAGGGAAGAAGTCCGCTTTTAGATGCAGAGGGACCCGAAGTGCTCGGGAGAAAACCTGCGAGGACGAGTATTGATTCACAAACCAATTCGCATAACGACCATGGCTAGACCGGGAATCGAACCGGGGCCGCATTGGTGAAAGGTGAGCGAATCACCGCTACACCCAACTCGCCCTCCCTAATGTCAGCATTTTGATTTTTAGCCGCCATTTTGAGAAAAACAATGATAGATCTAATGTGTGCTTGTAGTAGCCGAACAATAAGTAACGAAGCATCAGTACATTACATAATATCATTAATAAAAACTTAAGGTATCCATCAATGTATTGAGCGTTTGTGGTGACATTTTGAATTTGTTTGATCATATAAAAATTTCCTTTGTCAAAAGAAAAGCCCTATATGTTGTCAATTAAAATGGGAAATTTAGAGTTTTTTTGTGATTTACAACGGGAAAAAATAAGGTTTTAGCTATTTAGTAAGAATTGGTATTTTGGCCGCCATGTTGTTTGTAAGTAACAAATCAGTGTGGCCCAAAAGCTATTTGAAGAATTATAGGTCAGCAAGATAAAAAATACCATATTATGTGTATGTATATGTGGCAGGAAAGTAGATTTGTTAATGGACCTGGGATTGTACCTGTATATAGTTACCGAAACATTTAAAAACAAAAGCCAAAGATAGAGTGGAGTAGATTTATTAAGTAACTATAATGTTTGATAATCACCATGGTTGTTCTTTCCTATATGCACCCCCTCCAATGGTGATGGTGATCAACACTATCTTACAAAAAAACTGCCAAACTCATCTAGCCAGGTGTAGCAAGATCTAATAATGAGCAGGGGTGAAGCGGGGGATGGAGTAAGTTTTCTCCTTGGCTCAAAATGACAGGAGTGGAAGAAGAATACAAAATAAATCAGAAATAAAACACCTTAATCCAAACCGATCGTTTTGTTTTATTTTAAACAGGTTTTGTGTGCTTTACCAAACAACACAAGTCAAAAATAAACGCATCTGTAGTTTCAAAACCCGAAGTCATAAAATGCACTCACGCAACGTATAGGTATTTGAGATGAGGGTTATCACATATAAAAATCTGGTAAAACGGTTGTCTGTCTGTCTGATATCTTAAGGTTTAATGATTATCTTAAAATTGTCTTAAAAGGGAAGTACAACAAAGACACTTTCATCTAGCTAAAAGGAAGTTTGTTTTATTTCCTTGAAAGTAATGCTCTCGCATTTACTCCATTTTTGGGATACACGGGTTAGTTTCATTCATTTTATTCAGTACTCATCAAAGATACAACATAATATTGCACCACATGACATAAAAAGCAAATATATAACATTAAATCATTGTAAAAACATCATTCAGAATTAAATAGGCAAGAATGGAGGATGATATACAACCGGAAATAAGGATAACTCAAAAAGCTTTGTATAAACAAATATTTTTAAAAAAATTCCATTGGGGTCCTTATTCAGATAGAAGACAACAATATATAAAAATTTACAATGTACAAAATATACATTCTAACACTATTTAAAAAAAAAATTGCACCACCTGATTGCAAAGATCATTGCATCAGCACTACAACTGAGTGCGTTCACTCTCATCCATGCTCACTCACTCAATCATTCACTCATTCATTAAATCACGCACCTCAATGCATTCACACTCACTCCACCACTCACCCACCACCCACTCACCCCCGCCCACCACTCACCCAACCACTCACCACTCACCCTCCCATTCACCCACCATTGACCACTACAACCCTGCAAAAAAGATGCCCCACTCCCACAACCCACCACTCTTTCACACACCGCCCCTATTCACCCACCTGTTCACTCCACCCTGCAAAAAAAAATGCCCGCCAAAATCATACCAAAAAAACCCACTCACTGAAAAAGTTAATACAAAACTACCTGTTAGAAGAAAACCCTGTTTTCCACATACAAAAGGATCTTGTTCACATAATCTAGCCTTATGTGCAAGGTTGGCCTTTGGACACTATCTTTAAACAGAAACTCAAATGAATCAATGGCTTAATAATGCTAGGGCAAAAATTCAGTGATGGATAGCAGTATTGAAAAAAGTAGAGTAGTTTAGTAACATTTGTAATTCATTTTAAATAAACAAAATTGTAAATGTTTTTATTCCTTAGTTTTATGCGATCACTGATTGTGGATACACGGTAAAATGAGCCGCAAGATAATCAGGACAGATACCGTGCACAATTTGTTTAACAAGAATAGTCTATTAAAAAGACAACCATCGCTTAGCGAGGATGTTAGTACAATGTTAGTGTAAATACTGGAGATCAAGGGAAACCCCTCCGTATTAGAGAGATTTTACCAACAGTATATAGTCAGTCATCAACCATACTCAGGCATTCAACCTGTAATTGAAATACACCCAGGACCCCTATGTTTGCATTTGCAGTCCTGTCACCGAATGCCACTGGGTTTGGAAACGCCAGCCTTACACTCATATCCATTTCATAGATGAGTGCCCCCGGGCACTTTCACGCTATACTTTGGCCAATTTTTGCAATTTCCAAGAAATAAGGACGTTCCCCTGTTCAGCTTCATTCACAAAATATATTGTGGAAGTGTTTAGTATTTCATTTTAGTTTTGTGTTTTTTTAATTTAACAGTATGAGCTGGGTATCTTGGTAAAAGAGCAAGTAGTGAACAAGTATGTCAGTCAATTACAGTTGTTCACTAAGGCACAGCCGTTGGTGTACATAGACGTTCAGCCACTTGTATCAGTTTTGACAGAAAACGATCCTTTAAGTCGCAAAGCCATGCAATTAATATGTCTAATTGAAAGATAGTTGTGTAATGATTACTTAGAAATTTTGGAAATTGAAAAGAAAAAATTGCCCCCTCTGGATTGAAAAAGCAGCAAAACTAAGATAGAGGGAAATTCTGCTGGAAAATCCAATATGGCGGCTATGAATATGTGCTGTATATAGGCATTAACAAATGTGGTCCAGAAAATGATAACTAAGTTGAAGCCATGCAATTATTATGTCTTATTTAAAAGATAATTGTATACAAGTACTTACAGACTTTAAAAAATTGAAGACAAAATTGCTTTGGTTTAAAAAGCGGTAAAATTGTTGTATTTCAGTAAAATTTCAGTAAAATCCAATATGGCGGCTAGGAAACAAATGTCCGGCGTCTAACCCTGTGAAAGATTTCCATAGCCTAAAACTCCTGTTTTGGGCCTATCCCATTCAACACTTGAGATGCGCACTGCAGCATGTCATGGTTTTTTTTTTCCTTTTGGTGTGATGATAGATATTGATGAGAAGAGAAATGAAAATCCTGAAATTTTGAGCTTCATACCACCTTTCGTTTTCCCACAGGAGCATTCAGAAATTTAGGGGGATCACCATCAAAAATGCTGTGCAATGCGAAAGACAATTTTAAGAGGGCTATAAACTTGGAAGGAACCTCCCCAAATTGAAAAATCACTATCTGGGATTTTTTTGCTGGGTGTAGAATTCAAATCTGGCATCAAAAAACTTTTAAGTTTATGTGGGTGTAAAAATGCAGATTTTCATCTGGACCAAGTTTGGGGGGTCAGAACTCTGTAAGTAACAATAGTTTTAATATTGAATTTCTTGTTAATCTGAGTCACACTGTAGGACTTTCTACCAGTAAAATAATAAGTTACAGTACGACGGTAAGTAATAAGTGAGTTACAGCCTATTGAAAAATCCTAATTTTGCATTTTGACATATATTGGCCCCCCCCCTGAAAATCAATGTGACATATGACATCACCCCTCTACTTCAGATATGTTGAAGATACATTATAAAAGAACTATTCTTGAAAGGACCAGCTTGGTGTTTTGAACGTCTTCAATGTTTTCAGCACAGGACACTTTTGTGATTCCCCATAGAATGTATATGGTGATATACACTGTGCATGTACAATGACCTCTGGGTCACATATACCTTTGTGTGGTAACTTTGAGTGTGTATTTTTTGTGAAAAAATAAAGACACCAAGCTAGTTCTTTCAAGGAAAGTTGTTTAATGATATATCTTCAACATATCTGAAGTAGAAGGGTGGTGTCGAATGTCAACATTGGTTTTCATGGGTTATGGAGGGCTCCATTACTAATGTGTGACCCTCTCAACATAGGTCTTCACATGAGGGCGCATTTTTGATTTCAATTGCTCTAGCGGGAAAACGAAATGGACTATGACGCTAAAAAATTCGGGATTTTCATATCGAATCAATGTCTACCCCACACTAAAGCGAAAAAAAATCCATGACGTGCTGCGGTGCACGTCCGAATGTTGACATGGAATGGGCCTATGAGTCTCTTCAGCAATGTGGAACATTCAATCAAAATACCCATTACACCGAGATTACAAACTTCAAAACTTACAGGAAACAGGTTTTAAATCAACGCTTGGTTATCTGGGCATTGTAAACATAATGTTACTCTCAAGACAATGGGTTAAGATCATAAATACGTGTCAACTGACTGAGAAGTTATCCACTGTGATGGTGGGCTGTCATCCAATCAAACGTTTTGTTTCTAGCTGCTAGGAAATGTAAATGAATTTCCTAGTAGGCATATACCATGCCTTAATTCTTAAAAAATGGAACACAGAAAGACTGGCAATGCTACATGAGACAACCACCCAACTCTGTGTATGACTGTGATATTCTGCCAATCATTTGCTTGCTGCACATGCTCTGATATGCTTGGGTAACTTGCATGTGGTGGCTTTATCTACTCCAACTTTATAACCATCTTCGATGGAAAAACATGTTCAACTTGAGGTTGGGCAGACGGGCCACATAAACTGAGAGTATACCGTCTTGTTGAATACTTCTTGCCCAATATGTGAACGATTTACCCGTTCAAAATAAACAATCATTGTATTCTGCAATGTTTGCAATCATTTTTTGAGGTTTTTGAGAAACGTATGAAGCCAAGCCGAACACAGCGAGTCGAAATGACATTGTATCAATGCTGAGCACAGTATCTTGCGATTTTTTCATTGAGAAAACTGGCCTGCCTGAACAGGAATTTAATTCTCGCACCAGCTTTTTTGATGATGTTAATAGCAATTATTTCGCCAGACACCTAATACTTTACTGAATTGGCAGTCTTGATTGGCTCTCCATGCAGAAAACATTTGAAAAAGGAGTTGTTTTTCTTCCAACACGGGCTTTGGTACCAAAAAAAATGTTTCAGTCTTGCCAAGATGGAGAGACAGCTTGTTATCAACCATCCATTGTCTACAGAGACAATTCCTGACTCACATATCAGCAAATTGAGGGTATTACCAGCCACAAAACACAAACAAGGCCACTATCATCAGCATAGAGTAACAATTTGCAGTTGACACTGACGACAATGTCATTCACATAGCACAGGAATAATAGAGGCCCGAGGATACTCCGTTGTGGAACGCCGCGGGTAGTTCGAGCGATCCCAAAAAAAGGGTGGGAATTACCAACTTTAACAATTAGTTTTCTATCACTCAGATCGGATTAAGCAATCACAGAGGTGATCCCATAGACCAGCCTGATCAAGGGGGGTGCCGGGGGTGCCTTGGCACCCCCCCCCCCACCTACAGGATTTTTTTAAAGGAAATATTAAATAGAAGAAAAGAAGAGAGGGAAATGACACTGAGGTGGCTACAATTCGAAACACGCGGTTTGACCGGAGGCACTCCCATCTGGGACGCCCACGCGTATGTAAGGCTGTTAAGACCCCTTTTCAGCATCTTGTCCACCAAAGACCACATATTTTTGTTAAATTCACCAAAGGACCCCATATTTTGTGAAAATTTTACCACGTCTCCAAGACCCGTATTTTGGGAGAACATTGTCACCCGAAAAACTTATTTTTAGAACAATTTCGCAAAAATCTCACCCAAAGACCCCCTTTTTTGAAAATTTGCCAATTGTCACTCTGAAATCCCCTATTTGGGGGCAATTTGGTTTATCTCTCAACAAAGACCCCTAATTTTAGTCCTCTGTCACCGAATGCCCAGGGTTTGGAGGGCGAGCCTTACACCCTTATCTATTAATAGTGAGTAAGGAGTTAAAGGTGTGCGGACGTTTTGTCTTAATGATGAATATTAATATTATTTTGTTACAACTTTGTAAGTCTCGGACATGATGTAAAAGAAGCCATTTTGAGTACGTAATTTACGCGGATTCGGCTATTTTCGCCGCAGATTGGTGGGGGCCAAAATACCCATTATATTTGGTGCGCGGAAAATACGGAATTGCCGCAATCTAAACGCGATCTCCTAGGACTGCGTGGAAGTGCGCCTCAAATCCCTACAGATTACAAAGTACGAGCAGAAAATAAAATATCAAAACACAATTACAAAAATACTTGCATCTTGCCCATCCTCCACCCTTTTTCAAGAAAGTTGTCGGACATAGGTGTTATCTTTGGCCTATTTACCCCAAAATGCGACAGCGCTCGGTCTGGTTCAATTTGCTTATGTTAAAACCTTTCCATGTGGATTCTTATCTCGCTTTTAGATCCTTTAGTGGTCAATATCTCAATTTTCAAAGAATTTACATCTGATGCACACTTTATTTATGTTCAAGGGTAATCTAGGCATAACAGCAGTTATCAATTAGTAACGCTGACGGATTGGCGCAGATAGCGATTAACCTCCCTTTTGAAACTCTGCAAGACCTGGTTTGATGCTACATGGGCAGGAATGGCATTCCATAAGCCTACAGATAATGGGAGAAATGATCTTTGGGGAGCCAAGTTGGGATTTTCACAGCAGGTCATGAGACCTGACTGCGCGCCTAAGGCGAGGATCAACTGGAAAGCCGCTCAGGTAGCAGATGGTTGAGGAGATCTGTGCCTTGTCCATAAAATATGCGATGGAAAAGAGTGACAATTCTAAACCCTGCGATGACCAAATGGTTGGATGTGATGAGGGCGGAGCTCATTCTTTTTTTTTTTTATCGGAGCATACCAATGATGGAATGGCACGTCCTGGATTGACATCTAGTTTGGATTAGTGAAGTGGCGTTGCTCCACACATGCTGAGCTTGCATATTCCATGTTGGGATCGAAACATGGATTTATATATAAACAGCCCTATTCAGTTTGAGTCTCAAGATGGGGCCGCTCGGGGAGCAATCCTAGTCGCTGACTGGCCAGTTTAGCCATTTTGGTAATCACAGGAGATCCATGACAGGTCATTTCTGATAGAGATGCCAATAGATTCGACCCTGTCGACCTCTTTTAGAGTTGTACCAAGTCTCCACTTCTTTGGTACAAACTCTTAAGAGGTATACCAAAGAAGCGGAGGACTTGGATGGCCGTTGCAGCACTTTCTTGTTTGATATTCTTGACAGTTTTACACCGAAAGACATTCCATTAAGTTGCCCAAGACTCGGTTTCCTGCATGTCTTTGTTGAGAGAGGCAGCAGCTGGGATTCTGTCCTCATTTAACTTTATGAAGGTCATGGGTGTGACATCGTCTGAGAGAGGAGGATGGATCGGATTTTCTTGTGATGTCGTCAATGAATATAATAAAAAGAAAGGCCGAGGATTGGAGCCTTGTGGTACACCGGCATTGATCGACTCTTGCTGGATACCATCCTGTTTAGGATGCTCTGAGGGAGCGGTCACTCAGGTAGTCCTTCAGCCAATTCAGTAACTTATCTGATAATCCTAAGCAGAAAGTTGGCCAGTAGGACCAGGATGCCACACTCTGTCCCAAATGACTTTGCTGATATTCAGACATACAATTCTAGATTTCTGTCATGATGGACTTAGTGATGGCATTTGGAAACAATAGGTCAAGCATCCGATGTAGACTGGCCAGGACCAAAGCCATATTGTCTGTTTGATAAAAATGAATGAGCATCAAGTATGCGCCACATGTTCTAGATCGGTCGCTCCATTACCTTGGATATTATAGAAAGCAAGGAGATCGGTCGATTTACTAGGGCGGAAAGGCGATTTACCCTCTTTAGGCATTGGATGACTTCACTAGTTCCAAATCACTGGCATGGGACCTTATCAAACCAACATTGGAATAGACGTGCCAGTGGAACCGTCCAGTTATGGGGCGCATTCTCAAAACGATGCGGGATGCCAATCTGGTCCGGGGCTTTGTTGGGATCTAGTTTCAACAGTTGTTCTTTACCTTCCTTGGCCAGAACACAGTATTGCCAAGCTGGAGGTACTTCGAGGAATGGATGGGAGACAGTGATTGTATTTTTCAGCAGCAGAAAATAATAGACTTTTCACTAAAGAAAGCGCAAAAATTCAGCTTTTGCCTCGGCAGAGAGGTATGTAGAGTTGCCTGATTAAGACTGGTATTCAGACTTCCTCCTTTTCCCATAAGTTACGAGACGTCCACCACAAGACTTAAATCCAGTTGGAGCTCGTCTGTTCATTTATCTCTGACTGATATTGTGATGGAAGCAGGCTTTCCTAGAAACACAGATGATACTCGTTTTAGCCTTGTTGTAATTTTAGGCGGGAGCTTCGCGAACTCCAAGATTTCCACCTTCTCCAGACACTATCTTTCTTCTCAGAGATTGTCGCAGCCTTCGTTACACCCATTCTGGATAAGATTCAAATGCCTTGATCACCTTTTGTGGACTGAATTCTTGCATGGCCCATCACTATGGTAAGGTGACCTTCTCACAGGCTTTATGGGGCAGTCTCATCCATGGAATTGCTGCAAGATAGTTCCTCAGTCCATTCCAGTCAGCTTTTTTGCATGCCAAATTTCCTGGTGGAGTCGCATCAGATAATGGTGAAGCTTGCAGTGTTGTTTTCGCAAGGCAGTGGTCTGATGTTCCAAAGCTGTGACAATGGAGACTGGAGAAAAAAGATTTTGGAGAGTCGGTAATGATGAGATCAAGGCGGTTGCCAAGTTGTTAAGTGGCTCCAGAAACAATTAGGTCAGATCATGAGTGCAGCCCTACCTTCTGCATCACTTGCAGAAAAACAAGTGCGAAAGAGGTTTTAACTTGCCTTATATGGAACCCTGAAGGTTCTACAAGGAACCAAAACGAGTTCTTTAACTTCTGTATAGCCTTTTATGGTTCTGTTAGGAAACATTTTGTGTTCTCAGATTTGTAAGACCATTTTGGAGGGTCCCTCTTGAAGGTTCCATACATATAGCGGACCAAAAAGTTTCTTTTTTGAAAAAAGAAAAAAAGTGTATTAAAAATTTAAATGCTTGTTTGAGATTTAGGTGTAGGATTTCAGTATTGTAGAAAAGGAGATTCTAAAGAGTTTGTATGACACGGCGACACTCTGGGACCGAATTCAGGAACATTTTCAATGATTAATAGAAAGAGCATATACCTTGAAATTACTGTTCTCTAGGGATCTAATTTGCCCGTAAGATATTAAAAAAAATTGGTAAACACGTTGTATGCAAAGAAAACCCGGCTCTTTTCAATGGAGAGCATTGATTACATTTAACAATTCCTAACAAATTTTATATGTATAAACGCAACTCTCTGCATTTAGGAAAATTCTCAATTTTTATTACAGTGTATATAAAAAACAAATTGTGCATGAAGGAATAAAAAAGCCCCGACCTGTGACAAAGTTTGATGTTGTAGAATTGGCATATTTTCTATTATCGATGCTGAAAAATGAAGGAATTGGTGAAGAAAATGAGGCAAATGTGATAGATTTGTAAGGTGATCCATTTTACCCCGTTTATGCTGTAAATGGGTTTCGTTCCATATTTTGTCTGAATCAATGGTGACAAACTTATGACCTTTGCTTCGCAAGAGAAATTGCAATGATATTCAGTCACTTCAACGGCAATCAGTGCATGAATTCAATTTAATAGATCAGATTATTAATTGAAACATGGTAACTGTCAAAAAGAATATCACATGATCCAGATAGATCTCTTTTCAATAACTTTATTTGCTAAATTAGCTATTTTAACTTAAGTAGCTTATGTCCATTGCAATAAGCTTAAAAAAGTGAAATGAACATTCCCCATCAACTACATTGGAAGAGCTTATTGCATGAAAAATATAGAGCTTCCGCGCTTCGTGCGGGGTAGGGGACCAACTCTCCCGTATCCATACCGCATCGCGTCTGCTACGCAGTATTCTATCCCATCTCATATTGAGCTCTTTGGCACCCCCTCCAGTCAGGGGCTGGATTCCGCCCCTGCCATGCCTCAGCTTTCTGAACAGAGGCATGATCGACAGTGTTTCAAATGCTTTTTGGAGGTCAATCAACACCATTCCTGTATAATTACCTTCAGATAACTGGATGAATTAGTCAGGGCGATGAATAAGGCAAAGAATCAATGAATAGGGCCTTAATATCCAGATTGGAAGTGTACAGGATGTTATCTTGGAAAGATAGCTCTCAACCTACTTTCAATAATTTGAAACCACAGTGAGAATAATGACAGGCCTGTAATTGCCAACGTCAGACCTATCATTTTCTTAAACAATGGTGTGACACGAGCGATGAAATCATCAGGCACAGATCCGGCGTTGATTGAGAAATTAATGTATGTGTTTAATGCATATTGCCCCCAGCTCTCAGAAATTTGATGGAAATTTGGTCGAGGCCGTGATTTTATTAGGATTAAGAGCACAAGCTCCTTAAAACAAAGTCTGATATAATCAGAAGACAATTTGAATGAATTCAGAGGTATATGCTTATAATAATCCTGAAAGCCCTTTATCAGTGCTAAATTTTCCAAGAAAATGGCAAATTTTAACCAAAGTATCAGCACAATGGTGTAAAATTATTACATGTATGTCATCATCTTTATTACACAAATAAATGAAGTAAAAATGAAGTAAAATTACACCACATTGAACTCCTCAGATATTGAAGCTACGGACATTCCCCTTCCTGTCCGGATGACCAAATAACGACGCCCAAAGCTGAAAGTACCTTCTGAAGGGTTGAATGACTACTGTGGTATAGAAAACTCTGGACAATATCCGACTGTGAACTTGTAACATAAGACAGGGTCTGTAATTTTGGAATTGGGAAAACGCAGGTCATTGCGAAGCTCGTGATGCCGATGGCAATACGCAACGTTACTTCAATGTACGGTCAATGGTAAGAAAGATTTATTAGCATAATTATCCTGTTATAATCTTCTTATCATTAGTTGGGGCTGTGTACGAAGGAATATCTGGTTATAATTCAAAGGTGAAATCATGATGAAGGTCGTCCTCAACAAGCCGGCAAATCATGCCCATACCCTATCGACCGTATCATGGCTCATACAGGTCGTATGAGATCAAGGCACTCGTAAATCGCAATGATAGTCCAACCCCTTGTAAAGTCGCATAAATGGTCTCAAATCCTCGGAAATCGTAATGATGATCAGATCCTCGTAATTTGTTCATGCCTCGATAAATCGTTCTGTATCATGATCAAAATAGGCCAGTCAAAATAGAGTAAATGACGCCTCACACCAAAATTAATTGCAACAGACTCATCTTCTCCAGAATTGTATTTAGAAAACCGGTTTAAAAACAACATATCAAAGTTTACCAAACATCAAAAGAGTGGAACATATATTTTAAGGGTAAGGTTTATACAGGGGTCAAAATATGAAAAGTATCAAAATGCGTCGAAAAGTTACTAACGTGTTCGTCACCTGTCCAGGATTAAAAAAGGTAAGTTTGCCCTATCTGCAGTTGTAGTTCAATAGCTATGAGTCAAAATTGGTTCAAGTCACAAGGGGCGTACATTTTCAGATATATCCGTGCGTATAAAAATGGTGTCAAAAATTGTTTCGTCTAATGGTACAGGAGCCAAAATATACTGGTTGCACATCTATAATATTTATGGCATAATGGGCACGAAAAATGTGATGAGGGCCACAGGAGTCTTGGGCGGTCACAAGTAATAGCCACTGTGATTTTATATAGAACAGTTCAACACAATGAACCTATTTAACAATTACTATCTAGTGGGACAATTGAACAATTTACAACCAGTCCGATCAAAATTAGGAGATTCTTAAATTTTACCCCAGGATGACCTGACTGTATGTGCCTATTGATACAGAAACTACAAGTCATAGATATGACAAACTGTACCTTTTTTTAAATCTTAGGAGTAGCCAAAAATCGGTAACATCATTTAAATCAATTCAAAACCAATTCTAATTTTTTACCCCTGGACAAACGTTTCCCCCTTATTTCCTCATGTTCCACTAGGTTGATTTGGTAAACTTTTAATTATACTTTTGGACAAATTCCACAGTATATTAACACAAAATTGTTTCTGTTGCAATTGTTTTGCGGTGAAATCATAAAATGACTGGACTACAAAACAGCGTCAGACGGCAGAATTCAAAGACTAGTAGCATTCAAGTGATTGTCTGAATGATTTGTTGATTTATAGCAATGATTGAATGGTTGTTGGCCGGCAATTCTAGACTTTATGATTTTGATTCAGCTGATAGCTAAGTGTATTAGGGTACGCAGCGTATACATGTGTTCTAAGTACCCACGAGTGTTACCAGGTGTGAAGAAGGGTATAATGTTAGCAAAGCGTAATGGGGGTAGTGTTTTAGGGGGGGATACGCACAAAAACCCCCACTTTTGCTTGTGTTTACGGTGATGTACAAGCGGTTGTTGTAATTCTTAGCGGACACATGCGTGTAGCAAGTATAATGGCGGTTTTTTACACATTCCAGTTTACAAATATTCTAGGGTACGCAAGCGCGTTACAAGTGTTAAATGTACGCCGAGCAGTCGCAAGGTGTTTCAGGGTACAGACAGCCAGCCAAGTATCATAATTGTGTTCAGAAAAAATTTATGTGGGCATTTTTTGTTACAAGCTGGACACCATGTCAGATCAACTGCTCATTATGTATAGTTTCTCAAAAGAGTTGTTGCCCAAAAATACAAATTTATTTTTTGGCCTTTTGGGCCAAAAAAGATGATTTTGCCCAAAAATATGATTGTTGAGATTTTGATGTATTGATATCTTCAAACAAGCTTTATCAGAAAAATACCATTGGAAGTAATTTGGACTTTATTTACGTCTTTAATAACAATAAAGATAATAAATAACACCAAAAATTTAGCATTCCAGAGCATTTAAGGTCATGGTTCTCAAAAATTGTTATTTGAATTATGATGCTTATAACATGTTTTAAGTAAGCACAAAAGGCATCAAAAAACACATTAACACAGTTCTGTTTGACATAAAGTGTGAATGTTTTTACTTTAAGTAGAAATTACAGTAGTGTTAAATTTAAAGGGCAATTTAGGATATGTACAATAATTGCTGTATCATCGGATTAACATTCACCTAGTGTTTTGGCCGAAAATTTGATTTTCTGATTTTCAATTCACTGTATTTGAGTTCACTCGCCTCCCTGTCTTTTTTTCGATGCCAATCCGTTTTAAAAAGCACTATGGGCTATATTTTAGTCCACCTTAATCAATTCATGTAATACAAAACAACGGACATAAAGCTTTCCAGAGCATTCCAGAGCATTTACGGTCATTTTCTCCATAACGTTTATTTGAACCAATGATTGCAAAATGTTTAGTAAGCACAAAAATCATCAAAACAGTTAAAACTGTTTTGACTGACCTAAATATAATGCTGTCACATTTTTTAATTAAAATAAAGCTACATAATTTTTCCCATGTACGGAACCCATATCTTGGCCTCACAGATTTATTTTTAATTTTGCTAAATCCATTGCATCACTGACTCGTTTCGAATTATTCTATCGATTTTTATGCATAAAAGATCTTTACAATACAATATTCCAAGCCTTTGTCTTTGTGTTCCTAAATTCAGATGATCTGTAGGACACCAAGAAGTTACCTCCTGGACAGTTGACGACCCCTACTGCGCACGCATCGGGGCGATGATCTAGAAACACTGACTTTCTGGATCATTTTGTATTTTGGTATGCTCTTTCGACAGGGTTGACTCCACGGGCGGGAGGCAACCCGTGGGCCCCCGTCCTGGGCGTCGCACTGCCCCGACAGGGGGTGGCGTCAGCTTGAATGGTAAGTATACGGAGATTATGGTGATTGACTCTCCCCGGGGAGAGCGGAATCACCTACATCTCCTATACTTTCCCATTCAAGCCTGACTTAATGCCGCAGATTGCAACTGGTAGAGTCAACCCTGAATACCAGAGTTCTCGGGCCACAAGGCAAGGAGCTTTGGTGATATGGTCTCGTCCGGGAGATGGTTGAACAAACCAATAATAGAATAGTTGCACTTACCGACTTTAATGGGTAAAGTACTACTGGGAGCTGTGGCGACGGGAAGATGTGGCAGCTTGCTGTGATGACGAGGAAGGTGATGATAGGATCCTAGCTGCCATCGAACGCTGCGTACTAGGACATTTCGGAGACAACTTGTTGGAATGTAGAAGGACAACCAATCCCATAGATATCCATGACATCTGTATATAAGCTCCCTGAAGAGGCCCAAGCACCCGCCTGAGATCTTACGTCTTGAGCTCCTATGTGCGGTCCCCCCCCAGTCAGACGAACCTCCGTACTAGCTATGCGTCTCCGTTATGACTGCACGATTCATCTGGCTAAATTTTGTCCGTCTTGGAGGCGGGCGAAACGCTTCCTGAGGGTGAGGAAAAGCTGGTCGTGAGCCCCTATAGGGCTGAGGCTTGCTGAGGTAAACTTTAGGCTCTAACTGTACACGAGGGTCCTTCCTCGCTGGAACCTGAAGCTGATCGAGATCTGGGGATGATCGGCAATGGAGTGAAGCTGAGAGATTGATTCTTTGCCAGGTAACCTGATCGGGGAAGAAGCGAGCGCGTTCCCTGTGAAGGTGCGTGACTCTCTCCTATAGACAGCAGCATTTATTCCGATTCTCTCCTGCCTGATGCTGTGGCGACAAAGAAGAGAGTCTCTTGGTGGTTGTCAGCTAGAGACGCCTGTTGACGAGCTCATAAGGAGGACTGTTGAGTGCTGTAGGGACTGTTTTCCACAGTTCCCATGCTGGTACCAGAAAGCGTTCAGGTGGCCGTCGATGTAGCATTCCCTTGAAGAGGTCATGAAGCGCTGGCGAGTTAGACCAGCGTGAAGCCCTACGCCAACCCCAGATAATGGCTCCTACTGCCGTTGGCGCAACGCGCTGACTGTGCGTTGGTTAGCTCAATCTCGACACCTTCATCAGGAAGTCCGCCACCTCCTTTATAGTTGCTCGCAGTTACTGCACCAGTTCCGGTACTTGACCAGTCTGCAATTATAAGTCTTCCTTGTTGTAGGTCTCCTGCCTCTCCCGACCGACGGCACTCGGAGGCGAAAGGCTGCTGCTCTGTAGGACTGGATGAAATGGGCCATGCAGTCAGGTTGATCGCCTTCAGAGTCCCCATCGGAAGGAGACCCCCGGATTCTTGATCAGGTCCTTCCTCATTGGAAGAGTCAACGGGTTGGCGTAGCAGCATCGACATGAGTCTTGGAAACCACGGGTTCCGCGGTCAATTCGGGCACCCAGATCACGCGGCACGTTGCTGTCCTGGTGAACTTGAGAAAACGCTGGGAACTATGGCGATCGAGGGAAGCGTATACTGTGACCCCGTCCCACTCCATTGTCACTCGGCGTCCTGGTGAAGAGCCGCTGGGTCCCTGGCCCACGATTAGTTTCTGGGGGTGGGGGGGGGAGCTGGCGTTTAGCGTTTTGCGAACAGGTCCACGTGGGGTTGTTCCAGCCTGTTGAAAACTATTTTGCATATCTTGGGCTTGATGTGCCACTCCACCGCCGACCCCCGGACTCTCGATGGCCCCTACTTCCCGGATGGCTCCTCGATAGGGCATCTGCGAGGGTGTTGTCTTCCCCCGGAAGGTGAACGGCTGTCAGGGTGATCCGATACGTAGACACAACTCCAGGACTTTGACTTCTGTATGCAAGGGTGCGACTCCTGGTTCCTCCCTGCTTGGTTTATGTGGGAGACGACCGACATGTTTTCGCACTGGACTAGGACTTCTTTCCTTGACTAGATGGAGTAGTCGCCTATCGCCCGATGAACTGCCCACATCTCCAACGTTTTGATTTGCTGCTTGGCCCTTCCTTGTCCAAGTCCCGGAGAGGCGAATGTCTCCGATGTAGCTCCCCACCCTCTCTTTGATGCGCCCGTCGTGAGAATGAAAGATGGGATATGTTTTACAGTAACCATAGTTTTATACAATCATAAGAATGGATAATCTTACCAGACTTAATTGTCCATATTTGCTATATGTGGTTAACAAGTAAGTTATCAAGTAAGCATGATACAATACAAATAATGTGTTCATTTGTATGAAAATCAGTACATTAATTCGTTGGCCAACCTTTACAACAAGTTAAGTTACGTCACTGACTCTGGTAATTAAGTAATCTGTATCTTATACTAGGCTGTTAAGATGCTATTTTATATTATTAAAAAAGTAAAAGAGTAATACTATTAATTATGTTTACTCGTACTTCGTAAGGTCTTGATGTCCCTGTTCATTACAGGTGCACCGAGAGATTTTGAGGCACCCAATATTGTGTTAAAATAGTATTTCATATAGCTGAGACACTCAATAGATTTGTTACCATATTTTGGCTACCGAGGAATGTCCTTAAATGAGAGAAGGCACGGGGCCTATTTTGATTTTGGGGCGTGTATAGGGTTGTCAATGGCAAACACAGAGGGCTGAATTTCGTATTTGCTCCTATCAAAGATTAGAAAGTTAACCATTTTTGTACCAAAGAAACTTTTCTCAGCTTCTCTTTCAGATGGGAATTTTTGGATGTAAGCTTTACATCGTGTAAAAATCTGTACTTTCGATTTTTAGGGACAACCGATTTGTGAAATCTCTCGTTGCACCTTTAAGTCAGCGATTTTTCTTCAATTACATAATTTGGAGGCAGAATGTCTTAAATACCATAGTACTTAAATTTTTCTTTGTTTTGTTCTACATTGTTTGTTAATGATGACTCAAGTGTGTCCGTTTCAAATTGTTTCAAACTGATTATAACTAAAGCTATGTTGAAGTTTCAAGTACTTTACAGGAAATTAGGCAAGTCATTTTCAGTCCAAAATCACAATTTTTGAATCATTTCTGTTGACTAAATAACTATTTTTAACATACCCTATACTGCCCCCTTACATGTATCACAGCTTTATTTCTAATTAAAAAGTGAGAGCATTGTAATTTAGGTCAGTCAAAACGGTTTTAACATGTTTTTAATGATTGTTGTGCTTACTTACATTAGTTCAAATATACCTTATGTTGAGAAAATGACCTAAATTCTCTGGAATGTTTTTTTGTTTGTTTTTTACTACATGAATTTGTTAATTATGACTAAAATATATCCCATAACAAATACATGAATCAAAAATCCAATTTTCAGACCAAATCACTATTTGAATGTTTATCCCACGATATAGCATCATTGTAAATATCCTAGATTGCCCCTTTAAAGTTACACTACTGTAATTTCTACGTAAAAGTAAATGAATTCACACTTTAGGTCCAACAGAACGTGTTAATGTGTTTTTTGCTTTTGTGCTTACTTTGTAAACATGTGTGTTCATCATGAATTGAAATAAACCCTATTTTGAGAAACTGACCTTAAATACGCTGGAATGCTTTTATTTTCTTTGTTTTTTACTACATTATTAGTTAATTATGACTAAAATAAGTACCCCCTATTGGTTAAACTGACTTCATCTAAACCTACCTGTCTCTAGTTACCAAATACATTAAATACAGAAATCCCATTTTCGGACCAAATCACTATGGGAATGTTTATCCGATAATTATAGCAATCATTGTAACATACCTAGATTGCCCCTTTAAAGTTAATCACTACGTAATTTCTACTTAAAAGTAAAGGCATTCACACTTTAGTTCAAACAGAACTGTTTAATGTGTTTTTGATGCTTTTATGTGTGCTTACTTTCAACATGTTATGTGCATCATTAGTTCAAATAAAACATATTTTGAGAAAATGACATTAAATGCTCTGGAATGCTTTTGTTTTCTTTATTTAATTTATCTTTAAGTTGTTTCTTTAAGACGTAACTATATCCAAATTCTTCAAGTGCTTCATTTTCTGATAAGCTTGTTTTGAAGATATCAAATACACACAATCTCAAAAATCATATTTTGGTCAAAATCATCTCTTTGTGGCCCAAAAGAGGCCAAAAATGATTTGTATTTTTGGCAACAACTCTTTTTTGAGAACTTCCCAGATGACATTTGATCTGAAACATGGTTCCAGCTTGTACCAAAAAAATGTTTCAGTCTTGCCAGATGGAGAGAGCTTGTTATCAACCATCCATTGTCTACAGGAAGCCAATTTCCTGATCAACCTATCAGCAATGTCTGAGGGTATTACCAAGCCACAACAAAGGCAATATCATCAGCATAGAGAACAATTTGCAGAAAACTTGACACTGACGACAATGTCATTCACATAGCACAGGAATAATAGAGGCCCGAGGATACTCCGTTGTGGAACGCCGCGGGTAGTTCGAGCGATCCCAAAAAAAGGGTGGGAATTACCAACTTTAACAATTAGTTTTCTATCACTCAGATCGGATTAAGCAATCACAGAGGTGATCCCATAGACCAGCCTGATCAAGGGGGGTGCCGGGGGTGCCTTGGCACCCCCCCCCCCACCTACAGGATTTTTTTAAAGGAAATATTAAATAGAAGAAAAGAAGAGAGGGAAATGACACTGAGGTGGCTACAATTCGAAACACGCGGTTTGACCGGAGGCACTCCCATCTGGGACGCCCACGCGTATGTAAGGCTGTTAAGACCCCTTTTCAGCATCTTGTCCACCAAAGACCACATATTTTTGTTAAATTCACCAAAGGACCCCATATTTTGTGAAAATTTTACCACGTCTCCAAGACCCGTATTTTGGGAGAACATTGTCACCCGAAAAACTTATTTTTAGAACAATTTCGCAAAAATCTCACCCAAAGACCCCCTTTTTTGAAAATTTGCCAATTGTCACTCTGAAATCCCCTATTTGGGGGCAATTTGGTTTATCTCTCAACAAAGACCCCTAATTTTAGTCCTCTGTCACCGAATGCCCAGGGTTTGGAGGGCGAGCCTTACACCCTTATCTATTAATAGTGAGTAAGGAGTTAAAGGTGTGCGGACGTTTTGTCTTAATGATGAATATTAATATTATTTTGTTACAACTTTGTAAGTCTCGGACATGATGTAAAAGAAGCCATTTTGAGTACGTAATTTACGCGGATTCGGCTATTTTCGCCGCAGATTGGTGGGGGCCAAAATACCCATTATATTTGGTGCGCGGAAAATACGGAATTGCCGCAATCTAAACGCGATCTCCTAGGACTGCGTGGAAGTGCGCCTCAAATCCCTACAGATTACAAAGTACGAGCAGAAAATAAAATATCAAAACACAATTACAAAAATACTTGCATCTTGCCCATCCTCCACCCTTTTTCAAGAAAGTTGTCGGACATAGGTGTTATCTTTGGCCTATTTACCCCAAAATGCGACAGCGCTCGGTCTGGTTCAATTTGCTTATGTTAAAACCTTTCCATGTGGATTCTTATCTCGCTTTTAGATCCTTTAGTGGTCAATATCTCAATTTTCAAAGAATTTACATCTGATGCACACTTTATTTATGTTCAAGGGTAATCTAGGCATAACAGCAGTTATCAATTAGTAACGCTGACGGATTGGCGCAGATAGCGATTAACCTCCCTTTTGAAACTCTGCAAGACCTGGTTTGATGCTACATGGGCAGGAATGGCATTCCATAAGCCTACAGATAATGGGAGAAATGATCTTTGGGGAGCCAAGTTGGGATTTTCACAGCAGGTCATGAGACCTGACTGCGCGCCTAAGGCGAGGATCAACTGGAAAGCCGCTCAGGTAGCAGATGGTTGAGGAGATCTGTGCCTTGTCCATAAAATATGCGATGGAAAAGAGTGACAATTCTAAACCCTGCGATGACCAAATGGTTGGATGTGATGAGGGCGGAGCTCATTCTTTTTTTTTTTTATCGGAGCATACCAATGATGGAATGGCACGTCCTGGATTGACATCTAGTTTGGATTAGTGAAGTGGCGTTGCTCCACACATGCTGAGCTTGCATATTCCATGTTGGGATCGAAACATGGATTTATATATAAACAGCCCTATTCAGTTTGAGTCTCAAGATGGGGCCGCTCGGGGAGCAATCCTAGTCGCTGACTGGCCAGTTTAGCCATTTTGGTAATCACAGGAGATCCATGACAGGTCATTTCTGATAGAGATGCCAATAGATTCGACCCTGTCGACCTCTTTTAGAGTTGTACCAAGTCTCCACTTCTTTGGTACAAACTCTTAAGAGGTATACCAAAGAAGCGGAGGACTTGGATGGCCGTTGCAGCACTTTCTTGTTTGATATTCTTGACAGTTTTACACCGAAAGACATTCCATTAAGTTGCCCAAGACTCGGTTTCCTGCATGTCTTTGTTGAGAGAGGCAGCAGCTGGGATTCTGTCCTCATTTAACTTTATGAAGGTCATGGGTGTGACATCGTCTGAGAGAGGAGGATGGATCGGATTTTCTTGTGATGTCGTCAATGAATATAATAAAAAGAAAGGCCGAGGATTGGAGCCTTGTGGTACACCGGCATTGATCGACTCTTGCTGGATACCATCCTGTTTAGGATGCTCTGAGGGAGCGGTCACTCAGGTAGTCCTTCAGCCAATTCAGTAACTTATCTGATAATCCTAAGCAGAAAGTTGGCCAGTAGGACCAGGATGCCACACTCTGTCCCAAATGACTTTGCTGATATTCAGACATACAATTCTAGATTTCTGTCATGATGGACTTAGTGATGGCATTTGGAAACAATAGGTCAAGCATCCGATGTAGACTGGCCAGGACCAAAGCCATATTGTCTGTTTGATAAAAATGAATGAGCATCAAGTATGCGCCACATGTTCTAGATCGGTCGCTCCATTACCTTGGATATTATAGAAAGCAAGGAGATCGGTCGATTTACTAGGGCGGAAAGGCGATTTACCCTCTTTAGGCATTGGATGACTTCACTAGTTCCAAATCACTGGCATGGGACCTTATCAAACCAACATTGGAATAGACGTGCCAGTGGAACCGTCCAGTTATGGGGCGCATTCTCAAAACGATGCGGGATGCCAATCTGGTCCGGGGCTTTGTTGGGATCTAGTTTCAACAGTTGTTCTTTACCTTCCTTGGCCAGAACACAGTATTGCCAAGCTGGAGGTACTTCGAGGAATGGATGGGAGACAGTGATTGTATTTTTCAGCAGCAGAAAATAATAGACTTTTCACTAAAGAAAGCGCAAAAATTCAGCTTTTGCCTCGGCAGAGAGGTATGTAGAGTTGCCTGATTAAGACTGGTATTCAGACTTCCTCCTTTTCCCATAAGTTACGAGACGTCCACCACAAGACTTAAATCCAGTTGGAGCTCGTCTGTTCATTTATCTCTGACTGATATTGTGATGGAAGCAGGCTTTCCTAGAAACACAGATGATACTCGTTTTAGCCTTGTTGTAATTTTAGGCGGGAGCTTCGCGAACTCCAAGATTTCCACCTTCTCCAGACACTATCTTTCTTCTCAGAGATTGTCGCAGCCTTCGTTACACCCATTCTGGATAAGATTCAAATGCCTTGATCACCTTTTGTGGACTGAATTCTTGCATGGCCCATCACTATGGTAAGGTGACCTTCTCACAGGCTTTATGGGGCAGTCTCATCCATGGAATTGCTGCAAGATAGTTCCTCAGTCCATTCCAGTCAGCTTTTTTGCATGCCAAATTTCCTGGTGGAGTCGCATCAGATAATGGTGAAGCTTGCAGTGTTGTTTTCGCAAGGCAGTGGTCTGATGTTCCAAAGCTGTGACAATGGAGACTGGGAGAAAAAAGATTTTGGAGAGTCGGTAATGATGAGATCAAGGCGGTTGCCAAGTTGTTAAGTGGCTCCAGAAACAATTAGGTCAGATCATGAGTGCAGCCCTACCTTCTGCATCACTTGCAGAAAAACAAGTGCGAAAGAGGTTTTAACTTGCCTTATATGGAACCCTGAAGGTTCTACAAGGAACCAAAACGAGTTCTTTAACTTCTGTATAGCCTTTTATGGTTCTGTTAGGAAACATTTTGTGTTCTCAGATTTGTAAGACCATTTTGGAGGGTCCCTCTTGAAGGTTCCATACATATAGCGGACCAAAAAGTTTCTTTTTTGAAAAAAGAAAAAAAGTGTATTAAAAATTTAAATGCTTGTTTGAGATTTAGGTGTAGGATTTCAGTATTGTAGAAAAGGAGATTCTAAAGAGTTTGTATGACACGGCGACACTCTGGGACCGAATTCAGGAACATTTTCAATGATTAATAGAAAGAGCATATACCTTGAAATTACTGTTCTCTAGGGATCTAATTTGCCCGTAAGATATTAAAAAAAATTGGTAAACACGTTGTATGCAAAGAAAACCCGGCTCTTTTCAATGGAGAGCATTGATTACATTTAACAATTCCTAACAAATTTTATATGTATAAACGCAACTCTCTGC
This sequence comes from Ophioderma brevispina, assembly GCA_023653785.1. NCBI lineage: Eukaryota > Metazoa > Echinodermata > Ophiuroidea > Amphilepidida > Ophiodermatidae > Ophioderma > Ophioderma brevispina. The sequence continues at coordinate 161,467 of JAMKCH010019337.1, read as the reverse complement.
ATTTAGGAAAATTCTCAATTTTTATTACAGTGTATATAAAAAACAAATTGTGCATGAAGGAATAAAAAAGCCCCGACCTGTGACAAAGTTTGATGTTGTAGAATTGGCATATTTTCTATTATCGATGCTGAAAAATGAAGGAATTGGTGAAGAAAATGAGGCAAATGTGATAGATTTGTAAGGTGATCCATTTTACCCCGTTTATGCTGTAAATGGGTTTCGTTCCATATTTTGTCTGAATCAATGGTGACAAACTTATGACCTTTGCTTCGCAAGAGAAATTGCAAATGATATTCAGTCACTTCAACGGCAATCAGTGCATGAATTCAATTTAATAGATCAGATTATTAATTGAAACATGGTAACTGTCAAAAAGAATATCACATGATCCAGATAGATCTCTTTTCAATAACTTTATTTGCTAAATTAGCTATTTTAACTTAAGTAGCTTATGTCCATTGCAATAAGCTTAAAAAAGTGAAATGAACATTCCCCATCAACTACATTGGAAGAGCTTATTGCATGAAAAATATAGAGCTTCCGCGCTTCGTGCGGGGTAGGGGACCAACTCTCCCGTATCCATACCGCATCGCGTCTGCTACGCAGTATTCTATCCCATCTCATATTGAGCTCTTTGGCACCCCCTCCAGTCAGGGGCTGGATTCCGCCCCTGCCATGCCTCAGCTTTCTGAACAGAGGCATGATCGACAGTGTTTCAAATGCTTTTTGGAGGTCAATCAACACCATTCCTGTATAATTACCTTCAGATAACTGGATGAATTAGTCAGGGCGATGAATAAGGCAAAGAATCAATGAATAGGGCCTTAATATCCAGATTGGAAGTGTACAGGATGTTATCTTGGAAAGATAGCTCTCAACCTACTTTCAATAATTTGAAACCACAGTGAGAATAATGACAGGCCTGTAATTGCCAACGTCAGACCTATCATTTTCTTAAACAATGGTGTGACACGAGCGATGAAATCATCAGGCACAGATCCGGCGTTGATTGAGAAATTAATGTATGTGTTTAATGCATATTGCCCCCAGCTCTCAGAAATTTGATGGAAATTTGGTCGAGGCCGTGATTTTATTAGGATTAAGAGCACAAGCTCCTTAAAACAAAGTCTGATATAATCAGAAGACAATTTGAATGAATTCAGAGGTATATGCTTATAATAATCCTGAAAGCCCTTTATCAGTGCTAAATTTTCCAAGAAAATGGCAAATTTTAACCAAAGTATCAGCACAATGGTGTAAAATTATTACATGTATGTCATCATCTTTATTACACAAATAAATGAAGTAAAAATGAAGTAAAATTACACCACATTGAACTCCTCAGATATTGAAGCTACGGACATTCCCCTTCCTGTCCGGATGACCAAATAACGACGCCCAAAGCTGAAAGTACCTTCTGAAGGGTTGAATGACTACTGTGGTATAGAAAACTCTGGACAATATCCGACTGTGAACTTGTAACATAAGACAGGGTCTGTAATTTTGGAATTGGGAAAACGCAGGTCATTGCGAAGCTCGTGATGCCGATGGCAATACGCAACGTTACTTCAATGTACGGTCAATGGTAAGAAAGATTTATTAGCATAATTATCCTGTTATAATCTTCTTATCATTAGTTGGGGCTGTGTACGAAGGAATATCTGGTTATAATTCAAAGGTGAAATCATGATGAAGGTCGTCCTCAACAAGCCGGCAAATCATGCCCATACCCTATCGACCGTATCATGGCTCATACAGGTCGTATGAGATCAAGGCACTCGTAAATCGCAATGATAGTCCAACCCCTTGTAAAGTCGCATAAATGGTCTCAAATCCTCGGAAATCGTAATGATGATCAGATCCTCGTAATTTGTTCATGCCTCGATAAATCGTTCTGTATCATGATCAAAATAGGCCAGTCAAAATAGAGTAAATGACGCCTCACACCAAAATTAATTGCAACAGACTCATCTTCTCCAGAATTGTATTTAGAAAACCGGTTTAAAAACAACATATCAAAGTTTACCAAACATCAAAAGAGTGGAACATATATTTTAAGGGTAAGGTTTATACAGGGGTCAAATATGAAAAGTATCAAAATGCGTCGAAAAGTTACTAACGTGTTCGTCACCTGTCCAGGATTAAAAAAGGTAAGTTTGCCCTATCTGCAGTTGTAGTTCAATAGCTATGAGTCAAAATTGGTTCAAGTCACAAGGGGCGTACATTTTCAGATATATCCGTGCGTATAAAAATGGTGTCAAAAATTGTTTCGTCTAATGGTACAGGAGCCAAAATATACTGGTTGCACATCTATAATATTTATGGCATAATGGGCACGAAAAATGTGATGAGGGCCACAGGAGTCTTGGGCGGTCACAAGTAATAGCCACTGTGATTTTATATAGAACAGTTCAACACAATGAACCTATTTAACAATTACTATCTAGTGGGACAATTGAACAATTTACAACCAGTCCGATCAAAATTAGGAGATTCTTAAATTTTACCCCAGGATGACCTGACTGTATGTGCCTATTGATACAGAAACTACAAGTCATAGATATGACAAACTGTACCTTTTTTTAAATCTTAGGAGTAGCCAAAAATCGGTAACATCATTTAAATCAATTCAAAACCAATTCTAATTTTTTACCCCTGGACAAACGTTTCCCCCTTATTTCCTCATGTTCCACTAGGTTGATTTGGTAAACTTTTAATTATACTTTTGGACAAATTCCACAGTATATTAACACAAAATTGTTTCTGTTGCAATTGTTTTGCGGTGAAATCATAAAATGACTGGACTACAAAACAGCGTCAGACGGCAGAATTCAAAGACTAGTAGCATTCAAGTGATTGTCTGAATGATTTGTTGATTTATAGCAATGATTGAATGGTTGTTGGCCGGCAATTCTAGACTTTATGATTTTGATTCAGCTGATAGCTAAGTGTATTAGGGTACGCAGCGTATACATGTGTTCTAAGTACCCACGAGTGTTACCAGGTGTGAAGAAGGGTATAATGTTAGCAAAGCGTAATGGGGGTAGTGTTTTAGGGGGGGATACGCACAAAAACCCCCACTTTTGCTTGTGTTTACGGTGATGTACAAGCGGTTGTTGTAATTCTTAGCGGACACATGCGTGTAGCAAGTATAATGGCGGTTTTTTACACATTCCAGTTTACAAATATTCTAGGGTACGCAAGCGCGTTACAAGTGTTAAATGTACGCCGAGCAGTCGCAAGGTGTTTCAGGGTACAGACAGCCAGCCAAGTATCATAATTGTGTTCAGAAAAAATTTATGTGGGCATTTTTTGTTACAAGCTGGACACCATGTCAGATCAACTGCTCATTATGTATAGTTTCTCAAAAGAGTTGTTGCCCAAAAATACAAATTTATTTTTGGCCTTTTGGGCCAAAAAAGATGATTTTGCCCAAAAATATGATTGTTGAGATTTTGATGTATTGATATCTTCAAAACAAGCTTTATCAGAAAAATACCATTGGAAGTAATTTGGACTTTATTTACGTCTTTAATAACAATAAAGATAATAAATAACACCAAAAATTTAGCATTCCAGAGCATTTAAGGTCATGGTTCTCAAAAATTGTTATTTGAATTATGATGCTTATAACATGTTTTAAGTAAGCACAAAAGGCATCAAAAAACACATTAACACAGTTCTGTTTGACATAAAGTGTGAATGTTTTTACTTTAAGTAGAAATTACAGTAGTGTTAAATTTAAAGGGCAATTTAGGATATGTACAATGATTGCTGTATCATCGGATGAACATTCACGATGATTTTGGCCCGAAAATTGGATTTTTGATTTCACTGTATTTATTAACTAGAAGGACATTAGTTTTAGATGAAAATCAGTTTTAAGCAATATGGGCTATATTTTAGTCAATTAATAAATTAATGTAGTTAAAAAAACAAGAAATAAAAGCTTTCCAGATGCAGGAGCATTTAAGGTCATTTTCTCAACATAACGTTATTTGAACCAATGATTTACAAAAAGTTTAAGTCAAACACAAAAATCATAAAAAACATGTTAAAACTGTTTGACTGGCCTAAAATATAATGCTGTCACTTTTAATTAGAAAAATAAAGCCTACATAATTTTTCCCATGTACGGAAACCCATATTGGACCCTCAACAGCATTATTTTAATTTTGCCCTAAATCCATCATTCACGACCGTTCTAATATCTATTCAGATTTTTGTTCAAAAGATCTTACAAATACAATATCCCAAGACCTTGTCTTTGTGTTCCTAATATCAGATGATCGTAGGACACCAAGAAGTTACACTGGAACGTTTGACGACCCCTGACTGCGCACGCATCGGGGGGCGATGATCTTAGAAAACACTGACTTCTGATCATTTTGGTATTTTGGTATGCTCTTTGACGGGTTGACTCCACGGGCGCGCGGAGAGCGAAACACCGTGAGCCCAGTCCTGGGGGCGCAGCTGGGCCCGGGACAGGGGGGGGGGCGTCAGGCTTGAATGGTACGTATACGGAGATTATGGTGATAGGACTCTCCCCCGGGGGAGAGCGGAATCACCTAATCTCCTAGTACGTTCCCATTAAAGCCTTACTTATGCCACAGATTGCAAACTGGTAGAGTCAACCCGGGTACCAGAGTGCTCGGGCCAAAAGTCAAGCGGAGTTTGGTGAATATGGTCTCGCCGGGAGAAGGTTGAACAAACAAAATAGAATAGTTGCACTTACCGACTTAAATGCGGGTAAAAGTGCTACTGGGAGCTGTGGCGCCTGGAAGAGGTGGAGGCTTGCTGTGATGACGGGAAAGCTGATGATAGGATCTTAGCTGCCATCGAACCGCTGCGTACTAGGACATTTCGGAGATAAAACTGTTGAATGTAGAAGGGGGAAACAAGACCATCCCCATATATCCATGAAAGCTTGTATAGAAGCTCCCCGGAAGGAGGCCCAAGCAGCCGCCTGAGAGCTTACGTCGTGAGCTCTATGTGCGTCCCCGTCAGACGAACTCCCTACTAGCTAGGCTCTTCTTTATGACTGTCACGATTCATCTGGCTAATGTCGTCTTGGAGGCCGGGGAAAGGTAGAGTTGTGAGGGAAAAGATGGTCGTGAGCCCCCCTATAGGGCAGAGTCTTGCTGAGGTAAACTTCAAGGCTCTAACTGGACTCCAGGGTCCCCTTCATCGCCGGAACCTGAAGCTTGTCGGAGATCTGGGGATGATCGGCAGTGGAATGAAGCTGAGAGATTGATCTGGCCCAGGTAACCTGATCGGGGAAGAAGGCGAGCGGCGTTCCCCGTGAAGGTGAGGGACTCTCTCCTATAGACAGAGCATGGATATCCGGTACTCTCCTGCCTGATGCTGTGGCGACAAAGAAGAGAGTCTTCTTGGTGTCCGCTAGAGAAGCCTGGTGAAGAGGCTCATCAGGAGGACTGTTGAGATGCTGGAGGCCTGTTGGCAGGGTTCCATGCTGGTACAAGAGAGGCGTTCAGGCGGCCGTCTATGTAGCATTCCCTTGATGATTTTTTTTTTGGGGGGGGGGGGGGGGGGGGGTGGTCATGAAGCGCTGGAGAGTAGACACGGTGATGCCTACGCCAAACCCAGATGAATGGCTCCTACTGCCGAGCGGCAACTCCTGACTGTGCTTGGGTTAGCTCAATCTTAGAAAACCTGCATCAGGAAGTCCGCCAACTCCTTTAGAGTTGCTCAGGACCTGCCCAGTTCCGGTACTGGACCAGTCTGCAATTATAAGTCTTCCTCCTGTTGTAGGGCTCCTTGCCTCTCCGCAAGACGGGTAGCTTGGAGCGAAAGGCCTGCTGCTATGTAGGACGGATGAAATGGAACATGCAGTCAGTTGATCGCCTTCAGAGTCTACATCGGAAGGAGACCCCCCCGGAGTCTTGATCAGGTCCTCCCTCATTGGAAGATGTCAAGGGTTGGCTACAGCAGCGACAGGGTTTGGAAACCACGGTTGCCGAGGTCAATTCGGGCACACCCGAAATCATGCGGCAGTCGCTTGTCCTGTTGAACTTGAGAAGAACTCGGGGAACTAGGGCGAATGGAGGGAAGGCGTATACCGCGACTCCGTCCCACTCCATAGTCATGGCGTCCTGGTGAAGGGCCGCTGGGTCACTGGCCCACGAGTAGTATGTCGAGAGCTGGGCGGTGAGGCGGTTTGCGAACAGGTCAACGGGGGGTGTTCCAGGCATGTGAAAACTATTTTGCATATCTTGGGCTTGATCCGATGGGCCGAAACGAAAAAGAAGAAAAAAGACACAAAGATGCGGAAAGAAAGGATAAGGGGAGCGCGGGGGGGTTAAGTGGGGGAGGGATGGGGGGGGGGGCGTAGGGTCGCGGGGGGGGGGGGGGCGGGGGGGGTGGGGTGTCGGTTGGGGGGACGGCAGAGGGCGCGGGGGGGCGGCGGGGGGGGGGGCGGGAGGTTGGGTGTGGGGGGGGGGGGGGTTGTGCGGGGGTGGCGGTGGGTGGCTTCCTGGGGGGGGGGGGGAATGAGCTACGGGTGGGGGGATAGTGTGGGGTGGGGGGGGGGGGGGGAGGGGGGGGGGGGGGGGGTCGCGTGGGGGGGGGGGGGCGGGGGGGGGGTGAGGGGCTGGGGGGGTGAGGGGGGGTCGGGGGCCAGGCGGGGGGGGGGAGGGGGGGGGAGGGGGAGTGGGGGCCGGCGGGGGGAGGTAGGGGGGGGGGAGGGGAGGGGGGACTGGGGGGCGGGTGCTGTGGGGGGTGGACGGCGATGGGAGGATGGGTGGGGCGGGGGGGGGGGGGTGGCCACGGGCTGGTGAGGGGGCGTGAGGGTGAGGGGTGGGGGGGCTGTGGCGGGGTGTGGGGGATGTGAGGTTGGGGGAGGTTCGGGGCGCGCCCGGGGGGGGGGGGTGGGGGGCTGGAGGGTGGAGGCGGGGGTGGTGGTCGCGGGGGGGGGGTTGGAGGGGGGGGGCCAGGGCGGGGGGGTTGCGGGCGTGCGGGGGCGGAGGCGGGGGGGGGGGGTGGGGGGGGGTGGGCGGGGGCGGGGGGTGGGGGGGGGCGGTCGTATAGGGTCTCGCGGGAGGGGGTGGCGGGAGGGGGGCTAAGGGACGGGGTGGTCGGCGCGGAGATGGGGGGTGGGGGTGGGGGGGGGGGGGGAGGCCGTGCGGGGCGCCGGAGGGCGTGGGGGCCGGAGCGAGGGGGGGGGGGGGGGGGTGGAGGTGGGGCCTCGTTGGGGGGGCGGGGGGGGGGGCACTGGGAAGGGGGGGGGTGACGGGCGGGGGCGAGGGGGGCGGGCCGGGCGCGGTGAGTGGGGAGGCGGGGGGGGAGGGGAGGTAAGAGGGGAGGGTGGGTGGGTCAGTTGGGGGGGGCGCGGTCTGGGGGGGGGCGCGCAAGGGGGGGCCGGGCGTCAAGGGGGGTGGTCGGGGGGGGGGGGAGGCGGGAGGGGGGGGGGAGGGCGGGGGGGGATGGAGGGAGGAGGGTGGGTGGGGCCGGTGACGGGCTGTCGCTTTGGGGGGGGCGGGGCGGGGGGGGGAGGGGGGGCGATGGGGGGGGGGCGTGGCGACCGAGGCGGCGGGGGGCACTGGCGTAGGGGAGGGGGGGGGGGACGGAGGGGGGGCTGGGGAGCGAGGGGGGGCGGCGGGGGCTTGGGGACCAGGGGGGCTAGTGGTCGGGGGGGCGGCGGGGTGTGGTGGGGGAGGTGCGGGGGGGGGGGGCTTGTGGTATAAGGGGAGGGGCGAGCGGGGGGGGTCGGGGAGGGGGGGCGGGGGTGAGGCGGCGATAAGGGGGGGGTGTGGCCCAGGCTCTGGGGTTGAGGGTGGAGGAGGCGGCGTGCGGGGCAGGGGCCAGTGGCGGGGGGGGGGAGGTGGTGGGGGGCGCGCGGGGGGGGCGGGGGCGGGGGAGGGGCGGGGGGGCGGAAGGCTGAGGGTAAGGGGGAGGGTGGGGTGGTGGCTGGGTGTCGGGGCCGGAGCGGGCAGGCGCAGGGATGTGGGGGGGCGGTGTAAGGCGCGGGGGGGGGGGCGGATGGGCGGGGGAGGAGTCAGCGGGGGTAGGTGCTGGCGGAGGGGGTGTGCCGGGAGGGGTGGCCGAGGGGGTTGAGACGGCGGGAAGCCGGGGGGGGGTGGTGTGTGGGTGTGCCGGCGGACGGGGGAGGAGGGGGGAGGACGGCGGGCGGAGCGGGGTGGGGGGGGCCTGGTGCGCGGCGCGTGTGGGGGGTGCGGGCTGGGGTTTGGAGGGGGGGGTGCGGCGGGGTGGCGTCTGGGACGGGGGGGGGCGGGGGGCCTGGTTGTGGGGGGGGGCGGGGGGAGGCGCGGGGGGGAGGAATGGTGGGCCGTGGGCGTCGGAGAGGCGGGGGGGTGGGGGCGGGGGGTGGGGCGAGGACGTGTTACGGCAGGCGGGGGGTGCTCGAGTGGGGGGGGGTGCTGGGGGGGGCGGGCGGACGGGGAGGGGTGGCAGAGGGGTGCGCGTGGGCGGGCGGCGGGCCGCGACCGCGGCGGAGTAGGTCGTGGGTGCGTGCGGGGGGGCGAGATGGGAGGAGTGGGTTAGGTGGGGGGGGGGCCCGGGGGTGGTGAGGGGGGGGCGGGGGAGGGTATCGCGGCGGGGGACGGTGCTGGGGAGAGGCACGCGAGGCGCGCCGCAGGCGGGGTGGGGGGGCGGGTGGGGGTGGGGGCGCGGGGAGGAGGGGGTGCCGTCGGGTGGTGGGGCGGGGTGGGGGGTTGCGAGGCGAGTCGTTTGAGGCGTGGCGGGGGAGCAGCGGGTGGGGGGGCGGGGGCCGGGGCGGCGGCGCATGGGGTGGGCGGAGAGGCGGGGGGCGGGGGTTTGTGGGCAGTGGGGGGTGGGGTTGCGGGCTGGGGGGCGGTGGGGCGGTGGGACGGGGGGGCGGGTATTCGTGACGTCGGGTGTGGGGCTGGGGGGTTGGGAGGGGCGCCGTCGCGGGCCGGTGGGGCGTGGAGGCGGGGGGTGTGCGGTGACGCGGAGGGGGACCGGTGTGCGGTGGTGTCGGCGTGGGGGCACCGAAGGGATGGCGGGGGGGATGGGGAGGGAAGGCGGTGCCGTCCTGTGACTCTAGTGCGGCCTGGAAGCGGGTTAGTGGGTGTAGGAGTGGCGGCGGCGGGGGGCGGCCGGAGCAGCGGCGGTTTGAGGCGTGGGGGGGCGAGGGGGGCGGGGGGCGGCGGTGGCGGGTGGCGGGGGGAGGCGGTGGTAAGGGGGGCCGGTCCCGCCACGGGGTCGGGCGGGGTGGGGGGGGCGGCGGGCGGGAGCGGTGGGTGGGGGGTGGTGGGGGCGGAGGGGGGGCGGGGCGGGGGGGGGTGCTCGCCGGGCGTGGGGGGGGGGGGGGGGGGGGGGGGTGGGGGGGTGAGGGGGCGGTACGGGGGGGAGGGGGGGGGCGGTGGTGGTGGGGGGCGGGGGAGGTTGGTAGGTGCGGGGGGCGGGGAGGGAGGGGAGGGGGGGGGGTGGGGGGGCGCGCTGCGGAGGGCGGGGGGGGGCGGGGAGGCGCGGGGCGGCGGGGGGGGGGGGGATTGGGGGGTCTGGTGGGGGGGGGGGGGACGGTGCGGCCGTGGGGGGCACTGGTTGGGGAGGGAGGGGGGAGGGGGGGCGTGGGGCGCGGGGGGGCGTGGGGGGGGGGAGGGCGGGGGGGCGTGGGTCCGTGGGGTCTAGCGGCGGGGGGGGGCGGGGGGGTGGGAGTTGAGGGGTGGCGGTGAGGGGGGGGTCGGCGGGGTGAGGGGGGGAGGGGCGGGGGTGCGGTGGGCGGAGTGGGGGGGCGGGGGGGGGAAAAAAAATAAGGGGGGGGAGGGGGGCGGGGAGGGGGAGCGGGCGGTGTAGGGGGGGGGGGGGGCGGCGTGGCGTGGGGGGGGGAGGGGGGGGGGAGGGGGGGGGGGGGTGGGGGGGGGGGTAAAAAAATTAAGGGGGGGGGGGGGGGTCGGGGAAGGGGGGTGGGGGGGGGGGGGGTGGGGGGGGGTGGGGCGACGGGGGGGGGGGGGGGGGGGGTTGGGGGGGGGGGGGGGGGTTTGGGGGGGCGGGTGGGGGTTTTGGGGTGGGGGGGGGGCGCGGGGAGTGGGGGGGGGGGGGGGGGGGGGGGGTGGCGGGGGGGGGGGGGGGTAGGGGGGGGGCGTGGGGGGGGGGGGGGGGAGAGGGCGGCGGGGGGGAGGGGGGGGGGGGGGGTGAGGTGGGGGGGTGGGTGTGGGGTTGGGGGAGGGGGAAAAAAATAAGGGGGGGGGGGGGTGGGGGCGGGGGGGGGGAGGGGGGGGTGGGGAGGGGGTGGGGGGGGGAGAGTGGTGTGGTTGTGTATGGGGGCGAGTGCGGAGGTGTGGGGGGGGGTGCGGGGGGTGTGGGGGCGGGGGGGGGGGGGGGGGGGGCGGCGGGGCGGCGGCGGGCGGGAGGGGAGCGGGGGGGCGGCGGGGTGGGCGGGGTGGGGGGGGATGGCAAGGGGGGGGGGGGGGCGCGGGCGGTTGCCGTGGTGGTGGTGTGGGCGGCGGAGGTGGGGTGGGGGGGGGGGGGGGCGTGGCGCTGGGGTTGGGGGGGGGGGATGGGCTGGGTTGGGCGGGGGGGGGCTCGGGGGGCGGTTGGGCGGGGGGGGAGGGGGCAGTGGGGGGGCTGGGGGGGGGGGGGGGAGTGGAGGGGGGCGGGGGGAGGGGGGGTGGGGGGGGGGATGGGGGGGGAGGTGGGGTGAGGGGGGGCGTGGGGGGGGCGGGGGTGGGCAGGGGGGCGGGGGACGGGCGGGTGGGGGGGAGGCGGAGGGGGGCGCAGATGGCCCGGGACAGGATCTGGGGGAGGGGACCAGGTGGTGGGAATGGGGAGGCAGGGGGGTGGGAGTTCGGGCGGTGACGGGGGGCGCGGGGGGGGGTAGGCTGGGTTGGGGGAGGGGGGCGGGGCGAGGGGGGACTCGGGGGGTGGGGTGGGGGTCGGGGGGGGGCGGGGGGGGGGGGGGGTGGGTGGGGGGAGGGCGGGGGGAGGGGGGGGGGGGGAGGGGGAGGTGGGGGGGGGGGGGGGGGGGGGCGGGGGGGGTGCGGGGGGGCGCTTGCGGGGGGGGGGGGGTCGGGTGTGGGTTGGGGAGAGGAGGGGGGGGCGCGGTGCGGGTGAGCGCAGCGCGCCGGGCGGTACGGGGCGCGGCGCGGTGGCGGGGGCGCGGGGTGGGCTGCGGGGGGGGGGCAGAGGTGCCCAGGGACGAAGGGGGGGGTGGGGGGTGGGGGGGGGGGGGTGGCGCTAGGGGGGCGGAGCTCAGGCCTGCGGGGCGGGGCGGAGGAGCTGGGGGGGGGACGGGTCTGGGGGGGCGGGGGGGGGGGGGTGGGGGGCGGACGGGGGGTGGGCGTGGGGGCGGGTGGGGGCGGGCGGGGGGGGGTTGGGGGGCGGGGGGCGGTGGGTTTTGGGGGGAGTGGGGAGGGGCGGCGAGCGCGCGGGAGGGGGGGGGGGCCGGGTGGGGGGCAGCGGAGGAGCTGAGTTACGGCCGGCCTCTGGGGCGGGGGGGGGTGGTGCACGCGGTTGCGGGGGGGGGAGGGCGCGATGGGGGGGGCGGGGTGTGTGGGTGAGGGGGGGCGAGAGAGGGTGGCCTGGGTTGGGGGGGGGCCGGGCCGGTTGGTTGGGACTGGGGGGGCAGCCGCCGTGCGTGGGGGGGGGGGGGTTGGGGGAGTACGGGGGGGGGTGGGGGTTCGGCGGGGGAGGGCGGGGGGGTAGGGGGGGGGGCGGGTGGGGGGGGTGCCGGGGCGGAACGCGTCGGCTGCGGGTGGTGTCGCGGGAGGGCGAAGCAAGGAGGGCGGGGGGTCGGGGGGCCGGGGAGGGGGGGGGGGCGGGGGGGGGGGGGGGCGGGGGGGGGGGAGGTTGTTGGGGGGGTGGGGGCGAGGGGGGGGGGGGGGGGGGGAGGGCAGGGGGGGGGGGGTGGGCTGGGGTGGGGGGGGCGAGGGGGATGGGGGGGAGGGGCGCGGGAGGGGGGGGGACTCGGGGGGGGGGGGGGGTTGGTGCAGGGGGCGTGTTGGTCGAGGGGGGTGCGGGGGGGTTTTGGTCGCGGTGTGGGGTGGGGGGGCGGAAAGGGATGGGCGGGGGCGGGGGGGGGGTGGAGGTCGTGGGAGCGTGGACGGGGGGGTGGGGGGGGTGGGGCGGGCGAGGGGTGGGGGTGGGGACGTCGGGGGGGGAGGGGGGGGGGGTCCGGGGGCGGGGTGGGGCGGGGGGAGGGAGGGGGGCAGCGGTGGGGGCTGGTCGGGGGACAGACGCGGGTGGGGGGGGCGGCGGGGGGGGAGGTGGTGGGGGGGTGGGGGAGGGCGGTGGGGGGCGGAGGGGGGGGGGGGGGGGGGGGGGCGGCGGCTGGGCATGGTAGGGGGGGGCTGGGGGGGGGGCGGGGAGGGGGGAGGGAGGTAGGAGGTGCGGGGCGGATGGGGGGGGGGTGGGCGGGGTGGGGGGGGGTTGGGCGCGGGTGAGCGCGGGTGGTCGGTGGGCAGCGGGGTGCTTGAGTGCGTGGGGGGGGTGAGGGGGGGGTCGAGGGGACGGGGGGGGGGGGGAGGGGGGGGGGGGGGGCGCGGGGGCATGGAGGGCTTGGGGTGGAGGCGGGAGGCGGGGGGTGGGATGAGCGGTGGATGAGTGTGGGGGGTGGGAGGGGGCGGAGGGGAGTGGGGGGCGCTGGGGTGGGGGAGCGGGGGGGGGGGAGGGGGGGGGGTTCGTGGAGGGGGGGCAGGGCGGCGCAGTAAAGAAGAAGGAGGAAAGAGGAAAGGGGGGAGGGGGGTGGGGTGGGGGGGGGCGGGGTCGGGCTGGGGTGGGCGGGGGGGCGGGTGGCGTTGGGGGGGTGTGGCCTGCGGAGATGTGGGAGGGGGGCGCGAGCGGGGGGGGGCGGAGGAGGTGGCGGTGGTCGGGTGAGGGGGGGGGGGTTGGCGGGGGGGGGAGGGGGGGGGCGGGGCGACGAAGGAGGGGCGTGGTGGGGGGGGGATCGGGGGGGGGGGGGGGGGGGGTGGGGGCGCGGGGGGGGGGGTAGGCGGGGGGGCGGGGGGGGGGGGGGGGGGGTGGGGGGGGCGAGGGGGGGGGGCGCGGGGGGGGGGGTGAGGGGGGGGTGGGGCGTGTGGGAGGGGAGGTCGGGGGGGGCGGGGGTTGGGGCGGAGGCGGTGGGGGCGGCGGGGCGGGGGGGCGCGTGGTGGTGGGCTGGGGGGGGGGCGGTTGGCCGTCGGGGGGCAGGGGGGCGCCGGGGGCGGGGGCGGTGGCGGGTGGCCGGGCAACGGGGGGGGGGGGGGAGGGGTCGGTGGGGGGGGGTCTCGGTCGGGGGGGGGTCGGGAGGGGGGGGCGGGGGGGGGGTGGGTGGGGGGGGTGGACCGGGGCGGGGGTGCGGGGGGGGGGCGGTGGGGGGGGGGGGGGGGGGGGCCGAGGGGGGGGGGGGGGGAGGGGGGGGGGGGTGGGGGGCGGGGGGGGGGCCGCGCTGCAGGGGGGGTGCGCGGGTGGGGGGGCGGGGCCGAGGGGGGGGTGGGGGTGGGGGTGGGTGGAGGGGGGGGAAGGGGGTGGGGCAGGCCGGGGTGGAGTTGGGGCCGCGTGGCGAGAGGGGGGGGGGGGGGGGGGGGGGGGGGTGCGGGGCGGGAGGGAGGTTGGGGGGTAGGGGGGGAGCAGCAGCGAGGGGCGGGGGGGGAGGCCACGGGGGGCGGGGGCGCGGGGGGGAGGGGGTGCGGGTGTGCCGGGGGGGGGAGGGTGCGGGGGGGGCGGGCATCGCTGGGGGGTGCACGAGAGAGGGGCGGCGAAGGGGCGGAGGTGGCCGGGCCGGGGGACGGGGGGGGGGGGGGGGGGGGGGGGGGGGGGGTGGGGGGTCAGGAGGTGGCGGGGGGGGTGAGGGGCGGGGGGGTGGGTGGGTGCGGGGGGGTGGGGCGGGGGGTGGCAGGGCCGGGGGGGGGAGGGGGCCGTGGGGGCGGGGGCGAGGGGGGGGAGGGGGAGGGGGCGGGGTTGCTGGGTGGGGGGGGGGGGCGGGGAGGGGTCGGTGGGGGGAGGCGTCAAGACAGTAAGGGGGGGGGGGGGGCGCCGCAGCAGGTGCGGGGGGGGGGGAAGGGGGCGTGGGCGGGGGGCGGCGGGGTAGAGGGGCGGGGGGTGGGTGCTTGGGGGTGGCGGGGGGGGGGGGGGGGGGCGGGGGAGGGGTGGGGCGGCGGGGCGGGGAGGGGCACCGGAGTGGGGGGAGTGGCGGAGTGGCTAAGGGGGGGGGGGGGCGCGCGGGGAGGTGTGGGGGGGGCTGCGGGGAGGCAGGGGAGAGAGGTGACGAGGGTGGGGGGGTGGGAGAAGGTGGGGGATGGGGGCGAGCGGGGGGAGGGGGGTGTTTTATTTTTGGGGGGAGGGGGGTCGCGGCGGTGTGGGGGGGGGGGGGGGTGTGTGGGGGGGGGGTGGGGGGGGGAGTGCGTGGGAGAGGGGGGGTGGGGGAGGGGGGCGGGGGGGAGTGGAGGGGGGGGGGGGGCTGGGGGGGGGGGGGGGTGGGGGGGGGTGGGGAGGCGGGGGTGTGGCGAGGCTGCGGGGGGGTTGGGGCGAGTGGGGGGGGGGTGGCGAGGTGGGGGTAGGTGTGGGGGGGTGTTGGGCGGGGGCGGGGGGGGTGGGGAGCGAGAGGGTAGGGGGGGTGGGGGTCGGGGGGGCGGGCGGCGCGTGGGGACGGGCGGGGCGGGGGGAGGACCTGTGAGAAGTGACGCGGGGTTGGGGGTGTGGCGGGCCGGTGGGTCGGGGAGGCGTGCAGGGGTGGCGGCAGGGGCGGGGGGCGGGGCGCAGGGGGGGGAGGGGGGCGAGGGGGGCGGGGGGGGGGGGTGGCCAGGTGGGGGGGGGCGGGTGCGGGGGAGGTGGGGGGAGCTGGGGGGGGGGCGGGAGGGGGAGGCGGGGGGCGGGGGGGGGTTGTGTTGCAGGGTTTTGGGAAGGGGGGGGAAGGTGGGTGGCGGGGGGGGGAGGTGCGGGGGGGGGGTTAGGGGGGGGGGGGGATGGGGGGGGGGGGGGGGGGGAGTGGTGGGGGGGCGAGGGGGGGGGGGAAAGTGGGGGCGGGGGGAGGCGGGGGGGGAGGGGGGCGGGGAGGGGCGGGGAGTCGGTGGGGCGGGGGCGGCGGAGTGGGGAGGGCGGGAGTGGGGGGGGCGAGTGGGCTGGGGCGGGGGGCTGCGGGGCGAGGGGGGGGAGGAGAGGGGCGTGGGGTGGGGGGGGGGGCGTGGGGGGGGGCGGGGGCGAGGGTTGGGGAGGGGGGGCGGTGGCGGGAGGGCGGGGGTGGGGGGTGGGGGTGGGGGGGTGGGGGGGGGGTGGGCGGGGGGGGGGGGGTGTGGGGGGGGGGCGGGGGCGCGGTGTAGGGGGGAGAGTGGCGGGGCGGTTGGTGGGGGGGACGGTGGGAGGGCGGGGGGGAGGGGGGGGGGATGGGGCGGACGGGGGGGGGGGCGCAGGGGGGGGGGGGGAGGGCGGGGGGGGGGGGGTGCGCGGCGGTGGGGGGGGGGGGGGCGTGGGGGTGGGGGGGGGGGGGGTGGCTATGGCAGCTTGAGGGGGGGGGGTGGATAGGGGGGGGGAGGGTGGGAGCGGGGGGGGGGGGGGGAGGGGGGGGGGCGGGGGGGGGGGGAGTGGGGCGGGGGGGTTGTGATTGGTAGGGCTGGCGTCGAGGCGCGCGGCGGGGTGGGGGGGGGGGGCGGGTGCCGGGGGTGGGGGCGGGGGGGGGAAAAAAAATAAGAGGGGAGGGGGGGGGGTGGGGGGGGAGGGGGGTGGGGGAGGGGGGGGGGGGAGGGGGGGGGGGGGGGGGGGGTGGGGGGGGGGGGGGGCGGCGAAGGGGGGGGGTGGGGGGGGCGGGGAGGCGGGGGAGGGGGGCGGGGCGTGGGGGGGGTGAGGGTTTGTGGGTGGGGGTGGGGCGGGCGGGTGGGGAGGGTGGGGTGGGGGGGGGGGGGGGGTGGGGCGGGGGGCGGGGGGGGAGGGGTTGGGGGGGTGGGGCGTCGGGGCGGGAGGGGGGGGGGGGGGGGCGAGGGTGGGGGGGGGGGGGGGGGGGGTGGGAGGGGGGGTGGGGGGGGGGGGCGGGGGGGGGGGTTGTGGGGGGGGGGGGGGGGGGCGGGGGGGGTGGGGGGGGGTGGGTGAGGGGGTTGGGGGGGGGGTGAAAAAAAATAAGGGGGGGGCGGGGGGGGTGGGGGGGGGGGGGGTGGGGGGGGTGGGGGGGTGGGGGGTGGGGGGGTGGGGGGGGGGGTGGGTGGGGTGGTGGGGGGGGGGGGTGAGGGGGGGAGAGGGGGTGGGGTGGGGGTATGGGTGGGGGGGGGGGACGTGAGGGGGGGGGGTGTGGGGGGTGGGGGGGGTGGGGTTTTTTTAAGGGGGGCGGGGGTGGGTAGGGGGGGTGGTGGGGGCAGGAAAGGGGGGGGTTGCGCAGGGGGGCGGGTGGGGGGTGGGGGGTGGGGTGGGTCGCGGGGGGGGGGGGCGGGGGCGGGGGGGGTGCGGAGGTGGGGTGGGGGGGGGGGGCTGTGGAGGGGGGGGGTGGGCGAGCGGCGTGGGGGCGGGGCGGGGGGGGGGGGGGGGTGGGGGGGGGGGGGGGTGGGGGGCGGGGGGGGGGGCGGGGGGGCGGGGGGGGGTGGAGGGGGTGGCGGGGGGCGGGGGGGGGGGGGGAGGAGGGGGGGGCGGGGGGAGGGGGGGGGGGTGGGGGGGGGGGGGGGGGTTCGGGGGGGGGGGTGTCGGGGGAGGGGAGGGGGGGGGGGGGGGTGGTGGGGGGGGGGGGGGGTGGGGGGGTGGGGTGGGGGGGGCGGGGGGGGGGGGGGGGGGGGTGGGTGGGGGTGGTGTGGTGGGGGGGTGGGGGAGGGGAGGGGAGGGGGGGGTGGGGGTGGGTGGGGGGGGGGGGGGGGGGGGGCGGGGGGGGGGGGTGGGGGGTGCGGGGGTGGGGGCGCTAGGGGGGGGGGGCGGGTGGGTGGGAGTGTGGTGGGGGGGGGGGGGGGGGGGGGGGGGTGGGGGGGGGTGGGTGGGGTGTGGGGGGGGGGGGGGTGGGGGGGGGTAAAAAAATTAAGGGGGGGGGGGGGGGGGTGGGGGGTGGGTGGGGGTGGGGGGGGGGGGGGTGGGGGGGGGGGGGGGGGGGGTGGGTGGGGGGGGGATGTCTCCTCGATAGGGCATCTGCGAGGGTGTTGTCTTCCCCCGGGAAGGTGAACGGCTGTCAGGGTGATACGATGACGGGACACCACTCCAGGGACTTGGACTTCTGTATGCACCAAGGGTGCGACTCCTGGTTCCTCCCTGACTGTTTATGGGGGAGACGAACGACATGTTGTCGCACTGGACTAGGACGTGACTTTCCTTGACTAGTGGAGAGTCTGCCTCAGCGCCAGATGAACTGCCACAGCTCTAACGTGTTGATGTGATGCGTGGCCAGCTTCCTTGTCCCAGTCCCTGAGAGGCGAATGGCTCCTACGTGGGCTCCCCACCCGATTTTGATGCGCCCGTCGTGAGAATGAAAGATGAGGATAGTTTTACAGTAACAATAGTTTTATAACAATTGCATAAATCATGGAAAACCTACCAGACTTAATTGTCCATATTTGCTATATGGTGTGTTAACAAAGTCAGTATCATGTAAGCATGATACAATACAAAATATGTGTTCAGTTGTATGAAATCAGTAATTAATCGTTGGCAACCTTTTACAACAAGTTAAGTAATACTTCACTGAACTCTTGGTAATTAAGTAATCTGTTCTATTACTAGGCTGTTAAGATGGCATTTTATATTGATATAAAAAAAGTAAAAGAGTAATCATTAATTATGTTACATCTTTCGTAAAGTCTTGAGTTCCCGTCAGTAAATGGGCAACGAGAGATTTTGAGGCACCCAAATATTGGTGAAAATCGTAATTTCATATAGATAGACACTCAATAGATTTTTACCATATATTTGGTACAGAAATGTTTAAATGAGAGAAAACATGCGATTTCTGATTGCTATATTCAAGCCAAAAATAGCTGAATTTCGATTTGCTCCTATACGAAATAGAGACATTTAACAATTTTTGTCCCAAAGAAAACTTTCTCGCTTAACTCTTTCAGATGGGGAGATTTTTGATAGAAAGATTTACACAAGTGCAAAAATTAGTGCTTTCGATTTTTTAGGGACAAACCCGATGTGAAATCTCTCGTTGACACCTTAAGTCCGCTGATTTTTCTTCAAATTAACATAATTGGAGGCAGGGGGGAAAAAAAAATGTCTAAAAGACCATATCTTAAATTTTCCTGGTTTTTTTCTACATGATTTGTTCTGGAGACTCAAGTGTGTCTTAAAATTGTTTCAAACTGATTATAACTAAAGCTATGTTGAAGTATCAAGTACCATTTACAGGGAAAATAGAAAGTCAAAGTTTTCAGTCCAAAATCACATTGTGAAATCACCTGTGACTAAATAACTATTTTAACATACCCTAGACTGCCCCCTTAAAGGTACCACAGCTTTATTTCTAATAAAAGTTGAGAGCATTGTATTTAGGTCAGTCAAAACTGTTTTTTACATGTTTGAATGGTTTTGTGCTTACTTACATTAGTTCAAATATACATTTGTTGAGAAAAGACCTTAAATTTATGGATGGTTTTTGGTGTTTGTTTTTTCACTACATTATTTGTTAAATTATGACTAAAATATATCCCATAACAAAATACGGAAATCAGAAAATCCAATTTTCAGACCAAAAATCACTATGTGAATGTTTATCCCACGGATTAGCATCATTGTAACATATCCTAGATTACCCCCTTAAAGTTAACACTACTGTAATTTATACTTAAAGTAAACAAATCACACTTAGGCAAACAGAACTGTGTTAATGTGTGGTTATGCTTTGTGCTTACTTTAACATGTTGGGTACATCATAGTTGAAATTAAACAATATTTTGAGAAAAAAACTGCACCTTAAAATACGCTGGAATTGCTTTTATTTCTTTTGTTTTTTACTACATAAGTAGTAATTATGACTAAAATAAGCCCAATTGGTTAAAAACTGACTTTAATCTAAAACTACAGTCTTCTAGTACAAATACAGTGAAATCAGGGAAATCCAATTTTCGGACCAAAATCCACTATGTGAATTTCATCCGATGACTATAGCAATCATTGTAACATATCCTAGATCGCCCTTAAAATTATCACTACTGTAATTTCTACTTAAAAGTAAAAGCATTCACACTTTCGGTCAAAACAGAACTGTGTGAATGTGTTTTTGATGCTTTGTGTTACTTTAAAACATGTTATGTGCATCATAAGTTCAATAAACAAATTTTGAGAAACTGACATAAATGCTCGAGAATTCTTTTATTTTCTTATTTAATTATCTTTAATTTGTATTTAAGACGTAAATATAGGCCAAATTACGTAAAAGTGCTCATTTCTGATAAAGCTTGTTTTGAAATATCAAATACATCAAAATCTCAAATCATATTTTTGGTCACAAAAATCATTCTCTCTTTTTGTTTTGGGCCCAAAAAGGCCAAAAAAAATGAATTGTTTTTTGGCAACAAACTCTTTGAGAAAAACTATACCATATGAGCAGTTGATCTGACATGGTTGCCAGTTGTAACAAAAAATGCCCACAGTATTTTTTCTGAACACAGTTATGATACTTGGCTGGATGTGGTCGCACGCGCTTTCCAAGTGTTGAGGGGTGTTAGCAAGCGCAATGGGGTACGCACGAGGCCAAGTTCTTGGCCAAGTTAAACTAGTGGCCGCCCTGTGAGCATCATTCCAACAGACCCCTTTTCAAATTCGAAACTTACCGAACACCATGACACGATGAAGTCATAAGGGTCATGACACGCAACTGTTGGCACAGCAGACGCATGCCGCTGGCTATTTTTTGCGGTATTGTCTTTTAGCTAGCGCTAGTGCGAAACGTTGAGTCAGGCAATGTACCCAATAATCACCCAAGTCTCGCGACCGTCAACACCAGGTGGCCTTTTGTAATAACTCGCCCAGGTAAAAATTCCAGTTGATTTCCCAGTTGAAAGTTGTTTTCCATTTTCCGTGACGGAAACTAACACTGGCTTAAACTGTTTTAACGGTTTGTAACTGGTCTTAACTGAGTGCAACTGGTCAGTAAAAACCTATTGAAATTTTTCCATTTTCCGTCACGGAATCAACTAAGTCAACTGGATTCAACTGGATATCCAACTGGATCAACGGATTCAAATGGTTTCCAGTTGAAACCAGTTCAACTAGCTCAACTGGAATTGTTGGACGGGGCGCCCGCCCCATCAGGAACCGCAAATATACGTATTCAGCCGGATTTAAACGTAACCGGAATAAGGGATTAATGAACTTTACCTAAAACGACGCTAAGAAGGCGGATGGTGATTCGATTCATTCCACGGCATGGTGCGCGGAATTTAAAATGCCGATTCTTTTCTTTTTTGCCCGTTTGCTCTTTTAGTGTAGAAATAAACAAACAATGAAGAACGGTGGCTCAATAACAAACGCTATGTGATTGTTGGAAAACGGTGGCTCAATATAGTGAAAACGGTGGCTCAATCAAAAAGGCTATCGTGATTGTCGGACTAAATATGCTTGTTGGCTAACATTTCGACACGAATCAGCAAGATAATCATTCCAAGTCAATGGATGTTTCTATTTCTATTTTAAATGACCCATTTAACAGTTGCTTTTGAGGGTCTTTCAAAAAAGAAAAATTGAAAAATTACTACCTGTAAAACCCAGAGTGTTCTGAGTTGCTGGGGCATCTTGCCACAAACAATACAAGGGAATTCACTGCTCTCTTTTTTTCCGTGAGAATCTTTCTCAAATACAAATTGAGAAATACATATTTTAATCAACATTTTGAGGGTAATGAACATCTTACAAACCTTGACAAAACGAATTTGAATGAAAATGAAAATTTTCTTTTAAGGGGGAAGAGTTATATTACCCTCAAAATGTTGATTTAACTATTATTTCTCATGGTATTTGAGAAACTCTGACGTTTCATAACAGCGCCGACGACAACCACTTGTCCCCACCCCCCCCCCCCTGAGAGCAGGAATTCCTTTATTGTTTGTGCAAGATGCACTCAGAAACTCAGAACACTTCTGGCGTACGGTAGAATTTTTCAATTTTTCTTTTTTGAAAGACCGATCAAAAGCAAATGTTTAAATTGGTCCATTTAAATAGAATAGAAACCAAATCCCACTGACTTGGAATGATTATCTATGGGCTGATTGGTCGAAAGTTAGCCAACAAGGCAGATGTTAGTCCGACAATCACGATAAGTTTTGTATTGAGCCACCGTTTTTCACGATATTGAGCCACCGTTTTCCAAACCAATCCGATAAGCCTTTTGGATTGACCGCCACCGTTCTTTCATTTGTTGTTTATTTCTTTACAATTAAAAGAGCAAAACGGGCAAAAAAGAAAAGAATCGGATTTAATTCCGCGCACAATGCGTGGATGAATCGAACAACATCGTTCCTTCTTAGCGTCGTTTTAGGTAAAGTTATTTAACCATCTATTCCGGGTTACGTAATCCGGCTGGAGACGATATTGCGGGGTTCCTGATGGGGGCGTTCGCCAGGTCAAAATTCCAGTTGAGCCAGAGTTGAATGGTTTCAACTGACCAGTTGAACTCCAGTTTGATCCCAGTTGGATATGTCCAGTTGATCCAGTTGGAATTAGTGGATTCCGTGACAGGAAAGGGAAAAAAAATTTTCAACTAGGTTTTTACTGACCAGTTGAACTCAGTAAGACCAGTTACAAAATAGTTAAAAACAGTTGAAGCCAGTTAGTTCCGTCACGGAAAATGGAACAATTTCAACTGGGATCAACTGGGAATTTTGACCTGGGCGAGGCATTAAAAAGGCCACCTGGTTGTTGACGGTCGGCGGGACTTGGGTTTGATTATGGGGTACAGTGCTGACGCCAACAGTCGCACTAGCGCTTAGCTAAATAGACAATACCGACAAAAAATAGCCAGCGCATTGCGTATGTCTGTGCCCAACCCGTTGCGTTCATGAACCCTCCCCCTCCAGGACGTTCCTCGTGGTCATGGTGTTCGGGTAAGTTTCCGATTTGAAAAGGTCTACTGAATATGCTCACAGCGGCCAATAGGTTAAATTGGCCAGACTTGTCCTTCCTGCGCTAACCCCATTGCCGCTGCTACCACCCTTCAACACATGGCGGAAAGCGCGTGCGTACCAGACAAGCAGCAAAGTAATAAAGGTGTCAGAAAAAAAATTATGTGGCATTTTTTGTTACCAAGTTTGGCAAACCATTGTCAGATGCAACTGCTCAATTGGTATAGTTCTCAAAAGTTGTTTCCAAAACTAACTCAATTCATTTTGTTGGCCTTTTTGGGCCAAAAAGATGATGATTTTGACCAAAAATATGATTTTTGAGATATTTTTGATGTATTTTGAGATCTTCAAAAACAAGCTTTATCAGAAAATGAGCACTTTTAAGTAATTGGACTATACTTTACGTCTTAAATAACAAATTTATTAAAGATAATGAAAATAAAGAAAATAAAAGAATTCCAGGAGCATTTTATGTCAGTTTTTCAAAAATTTGTTTATTTGAACTTATGCACATAACATGTTTAAAGTAAGCACAAAAGCAACAAAAACACATAACACAGTTCTTTTTGAACCTAAAGTGTGAATGCTTTTACTTTTAAGTAGAAATTACAGTAGTGTTAACTTTTAAGGGGCAATCTAGGATCTGTTACAATGATTGCTAGATATCGGATGAACATTCCACATAGTGATTGGTCCGAAAAGGGATTTCCTGATTTCACTGGATTGGGTAACTAGAAGACATGTCGTTTTAGATGAATTGAAATGAAGTCAGTTTTAACCAACTATGGGCTATGATTTTCGTTCATAATTCACTAATTAATTGTGAGTAAAACCAAAACAAAGAAAATTAAAAGCATTCCAGCGTATTTAGGTCAGTTTCTCAAAAATATTGTTTATTTCAAACTAATGATGTACCACAACATGGTAAACGTAAGCACAAAAGCATAACCAAAAAACATTAACACAGTTCTGTTTTAACTAAAGTGTTGAATTGTTTACTTTTAAGTATAAATTTTACAGTTAGTGTAAACTTAAATGGGCAATCTAGGATATGTTACAATCATTGCTATATCATCGGATAAAACATTCACATAGTGATTTTGGTCTAAAATTGGATGTCTGATTTCACTGTATTTGTTATGGATTATTTTAGTCACTACGTTTAACAAATTAATGTAGTAAAAAAACACAAACACCAAAAAAAACATTCAGAGAATTTAGGTCATGTCTCAACATAATGTAATTTGAAACTATGTTTAAGTAGCACAAAAATCATTTAAAACATTTAAAACAGTTTTGACTGACCTTAAATACAATGCTCTCCTTTTACACTTAGAAAAAAGCTGTGTACCTTTAAGGGGGCAAGTCTGGTATGTTAAAATAGTTATTAGTAAACAGGAATGATTCAAAATTGTGTGAATTTTGACTGAAATGCTTGTTAATTTCCCTGTAAATGTACTTGATAACTTCAACATAGCTTTAGTTATAATAGTTTGAAACATTTGAACGACACACTTGAGTCATCATTAACAAATCAATGTAGAAAAAAACAAGAAAATTTACAAGTACTATGGTCTTTTAAAACATTCTGCCTCCAAATTATGTAATTGAAGAAAACATCAGCTGACTTAAGGTGCAACGAGAGATTTTCACAAAACGGTTGTCCCTCTTTAAAAAATCGAAAGTACAGATTTTTACCCCGATGTTAAAGCTTTCCATCAAAAATATCCCCATCTGACAAGAGTTACGCTGATGAAAGTTATCTTTGGACAAAAAATGTGAAATGTCTTTTGTTACATTTGTATAGGAGCAAATAAGAAATTCAAAGCCTATGTTTTGCATTGAAATATAAGCAAATGCACAAATCGCATGTTTCTCTCATTTAAGACATTTCTGTAGCCACAATATATGGTAAAAAATATCTTATTGAGTGTCTAATCTATTATGAAATTACTATCTTCAAACAAGCTTTCATCAGAAAAATGACACTTTTAAGTAATTTGGACATATTTACGTCTTAAAATAACAAATTAAAGATAATTAAAATAAAGAAAATAAAAGAATTCCAGAGCATTTAGGTCATTTTCTCAAAAATAGGTTTATTTTGAACTTATGATGCAACATAACATGTTTAACGTAAGCACAAAAAGCATCAAAAACCCATTAACACAGTTCTTTTGACAAAGTGTGAAGTGCTGTTAACTTTTAAGTTAGAAATTACAGTAGTGATAACTTTAAAGGGGCATTAGGATATTTACAATGGGGGTGATTGCTACATCATCGAATGAACATTCACCTAGTGATTTTGGTCGAAAAATTGGATTTCCTGATTTCACTGTATTTGGTAACTAGAAGACACGTAGTTTTAGGATGAATGAAAGTCAGTTTTTTAACCAATATGGGCTATATTGTAGTCATAATTACTAAATATGTTAGTAAAAAACAAAGAAAATAAAAGCATTCCAGCGTTATTTAAGGTCAGTTTCTCCAAAATATTGTTTTATTTAACTACCAGATGTTACACAACATGTTAAAAGTAAGACAAAAGCATTAAAAACAATTAACACAGTTCTGTTTGACAAAAAGTGTGAATTTGTTTACTTTTAAGTATAAATTACAGTAGTGTTAACTTTAAAGGGGCACTCTAGGATTATGTACAATGATGCTATATCGTGGATAAACAATTCACACTAGTGATTTTGGTTCTGAAATTGGATTTTATGATTTCACTGTATGGGGGAATATTTTAGTCATAATAACAAATTAATGTAGTAAAAACAAAAGAAAAAAAAACATTCCGAGATTTAAGGTCATTTTCTCAACATCAATGTATATCTTAACTAAGTAAGTAAGCCACAAAAACATACAACATGTTAAAACAGTTTGACTGACTAAAATACAATGCTCTCACTTTTTAATTAGAAATAAAGCTGTGTTAACTTTAAGGGGGCCAGTCTAGGGTATTTTAAATAGTTATTTTAGTCAACAGGAAGGTTTCAAAATTGTGAGTTTTGGACTGAAAATTGATTTGCCTAAATTTCCCTGTAAATGGACTTGATAAATCAACCATAGCTTAAGGTATTAAACGTTGAACAATTTGAACGACACCACTTGGGTCATTCATTAACAAATACACTGTAGACCAAACCAAGAAAATTAAAGTATATGGTCTTTTAAGACCTTCTGCCTCCAAATTTGTTAATTTGAATAAAATCAGCTGAATTAATGACAGCCGGAAACATCAAAACCTTACCGAAGATTGTAACATAATTAAGAGTTATTTCTCTTTTACTCTTTTATTTATATATAAAATAGCATCTTAACAGCCAGTAGTAAGATACAGATTACTTAATTACCAAGCAGTTTCAGTGAAGTATTACTTAAACTTTGTTGTACAAGCTTGGCCAAAGAATTAAGTACTGATTCATACTAAATGAAAACACATTATTTTATTGTATCATGCTTACATGATAACTTACTTTGTTAACACACATATAGCAAATATAGTGACAATTAAGTCTGGAAGTTAGCCATTATTTATGCATTGTATAAAACTATTGTTACTGTAAAAACTATCTCATCTTTTATTCTCACCGAACGGGGGACGCATCAAAGAGCGGGTGGGGAGCGCACATAGGAGACATTTGCCTCTCAGGGACTTGGACAAGGAAGCTTGCCAAGCATACATCAACACGTTGGAGTGTGGGCAGCTTTCATCTGGCGCTGAGGCAGACTCTCCATCTAGTCAAGGAAGTCCAGTCATAGTCCAGTGCGAACAACAGTCGGTCGTTCTCCCCATAAAACAAGCAGGGAGGAAGGAACCAGGGGTCGCACCCTTTGCAACAGAGAAGGTCAAAAGTCCTGGAGTGGTGTCTCCGTAATCGGATCACCCCGACAGCCGTTCACCTTTCCCGGGGAGACAACACCCTGGCACGATGCCCCTATCGAGGAAAGACATGCGGGAAATCGGGGCCATCGAGAGTCCGGGGTCATCGGGGAGTGGCCACCTCAAGCCCAAGATATGCAAAATAGTTTTCAACGGTGGAAACACCCCCAGTGGAAATGTTCGCCAAACGCCTCACCGCCAGCTCCAGACATACTGCTCGTGGGCAGGGACCATGGCCCTTCACCAGGACGCCATGGACAATGGAGTGGGACGGGGTCACAGAACCCCCCCAGTATACGCCTTCCCTCCGATCGCCATAGTTCCTCGAGTTCTTCTGAAATTCACCAGGACAAGCAACTGCCGCGTGATTCTAGTGTGCCCGAATCGGCCTCGGCAACCGTGGTTTCCAAGACTCCTTTCGCTGCTGTACGCCAACGCGTTGACTCTTCCAATGAGAAGGACATGTCAAGACTCCGGGGGGTTATCCTTCCGTGGAGACTCTGAAGGCGATCAACCTGACTGCATGTCCAATTTAATCCAGTCCTACCGAGCAGCAGGCCTTTCGCTCCAAGCTGCAGGTCTAGCGGGAGAGGCAAGGAGACCTACAACCAAGGAAGAATATAATTGCAGGGACTGGTCAAAAGTTGCCGCACGGCAGTAGGAGCCAAGTCGATGGGGTTTTTTTGGCGGAGGCATCACCAAGTGTCTAACTCGGGCCAGCGCTTCCTGACCTCAGCAAGGGAATTGGCTACATCTAACTGCTGCACTGAACGCTCCTGGTACCAGCCATGGGACCTGCCAAAAGTCCTCCGCATCTCACATCCTCCTTATGAGCCTCTCACCTCAACCCGGCGTCTCTAGCGGACATGCCCACCAGAAGACCTCGTCTTGTCGCCACAGGCAAAAAAGCATCAGGCAGGACAGTATCGGATATCCATGCTCTTCCTATAGAAGAGAGAATCACTCACCTTCACAGGAACGCCGCCGCCTCTTCCTCCCCGATCAGGTTTACCTAGGCCAAGAATCAAATCTCTCCCTTCACTCCACTGCCGAAACATCCTCTCCTCCCAGAATCTCCGACAAAGCTTCATGTTCCAGCGATGAAGGACCCTGGTCCAGTTAGAGCCTTAAAGTTTTACTCAGCAGACTCATCCCTATAGGGGGGCTCGCGACCATCTTTTTCCCTCACAACTGCAGAAGAGCCGTTGCGCCGCCGTCTCCAATACGACATTAGCCAGATGGTCTTGGCAGTCAAAAGGAGAGCCTAGCTAGTTCGGAGGTTTCGTCTTACGGGGACGCACATAGGAAGCTCACGACGTAAGACATCTCAGGCGGCTGCTTTGGCCTCCTTCCGGGGAGCTTCTTAAAATACAAGATGTCATGGACGGTCTATGGGATGGTCTATACATTCCAACAAGTTTATCTCCGAGATGTCCTAGTTAGTACTCAGCGGTTCGAAGGCAGCTAGGATCCTATCATAAGCTTCCTCGTCATCACAGCAAGCCTCCACATCTTCCAGTCGCCCACAGCTCCCAGTAGCACTTTACCCTTTGACGTCGGTAAGTGCAACTATCTAATTATTTTTTTGTTCAACCTTCTCCCGCCGAGACATATGTCACCATAGCTATAGCTCCGCTTGCCTTTGGCCCGAGCACTCTGGTATCCGGGTTGACCCTACCATTGCATCTGTGGCATAGTCAGGCTTGAATGGGAACGTACTGGGAGATGTAGGTGATTCCGCTCTCCCCCGGGGGAGATCCATATCACCATAATCTCCGTATACTTACTCATTCAAGCCTGACGCCCCCCCCAAACTGTCCGGCTGCTGGCGCCGCCCATGACGGGGCTCACGGTGTTCGCTCTCCCGCCCCCTTTGGAGTCCAACCCGGTCGAAAGAGAGACATACCAAAATACCAAAAGGATCCAAGAAGTCAGTCGTCTATATACATCCGCCCGCAAACCCCCTATCGTGCGCACTCAGGGGTCGTCAACTTTCCAGTGGTGTAACTTCTTGGTGTCCTACAGATCATCGGATTTTAGGACCACAAAGAACAAAGTCTTGGAGATATTGTATTTGGGTAAAGATCTTTTACAAAAATAATCGATAGAAATAATAGAAACTATTCAGTGATGCCCATGGATTAGGCAAAATTAAAATAATGCTGTTGAGGTCCAATATGGGTTTTCCGTACATGGGAAAAATTGTATTTAGCTTTATTTCTATTAAAAAGTGGCAGCATTATATTTTAGGGGGTCATTCAAAACAGTTTTAACATGTTTTGGAATGATTTTTTGTGCTTAACTTAACATTTTTTGTAAATCAAAAATAATGGATTCAAATCAACGTTATGAATTGAGAAAAATACAACCTCAACTGCCATGGCAATGCTCTGGCAAGCTTTTATTTCCTTTGTTTTTACTAACATTATTTAATTAATTTGAAAAAAATATAGCCCCTATTCTTAAAACTGATTTCATCTAAAACTACATGTCTTTCTAGTTGAACAAATAACATTGAATCATAAAATCCAATTTTCGGCCAAATCACTAGTGAATGTTCATCCGATGATCCAGCAATCATTGGGGGGTAAACATTAATCCTAGATGCCACCTTTAAATTTAAAACACTACTTGTAAAATTTCTTTAACCTACTTAAAAGTAAAACATTTCACACTTCTGAATCAACAGAGAACGTTTTACTGTGTTTTTGATGCTTTTGTCTTACTTTAAACATGTTATAAATAAAGCATATCCACGCTTCGACACGCCCCGAGCTATTTCACAGTACTTCGTCTCTGCACCCAAAGAGTGGTACCACATCAAATGCGTGGTCCGACGATATCGAATTGTCCATCAACGCAAATGATGCTGCGATGAAAGCATGCCCATATCGCTTAACGTCTAATGCGGTCAGCATCCACAGTCCTTCGTGGAATGCTAATTTTTTTTTTTATTTTAATTATCTTAAAAACTTTATTTGGTTATTTACGACGTAAATCTAGTCCCATTACTTACAAGTGGTAATTTTTCCTGATAAGCTGTTTTGAGATATCAATCCAATCAAAATCTCAAAAAATCTATTTTTGGGGCAAAATCATCTTTTTTGGCCCAAAAGGCCAAAAATAATTTGTATTTTTGCAAAAACTCTTTTGAGAAACTATAACATATGAGCAGTTGATCTGACATGGTTGTTCATGCTTGTAACAAAAATGCCCAGATAATTTTTTTCTGACACATTTATGATACTTGGCTGGCTTTCTGAAGTACGAGTATCGTGCCATAAGCACTAAAACTTCAATCCTAATTTCATGTAATGTAGCCTTGCGGCTAACCCCCCTTCCTCACACAGTCTTCACCCCTTGTTGAGTGGACAATTCAACATCATTCACTGTGTGCTTTGAGGGCATCTGTCAAAGGTTCTTCAGAATATACCGAGGCAGCGGTTTTGAGTGTTATTTAACCATCCTGTTCTTTTCGAAAGAGTACTACCCACTCAGCAATTTTCAGCGAGTATGGAGCATAATAACTATCCCTGAAGCGTAAATCGGGTATGACTCATTATGAAATGACACGGGAATATCACCCCCGAGATCAATCATAAGTTAAATGGAAAAGTGATATTTATTCAATACATCAACATAATGCGTATTCATGCATTCGTCTTAGAACATTCCCATTACAGCGAAGAGCAAACCATCATAAATGAACTTAATGAATTTAGGGTAGTTAATCCATTGGAATGTTGCTTGCCGGTGTTCCACCACGAGGTTTAATATTCAAATCGCGCGCATTTTTATTCCGGTGATGAGGAACAAGTCAGAGAAGGTTCACACCATTGAAATGCATTACATTTAACCTTACCATCTAAAATACTGAAATGTCAGTGACTTTTTTTCTGTGAATTTTTTCGGATGTCCGCTTGTGTCCGGGGGCGTTAATGAATTTTAAAAAGATCCTCTTTTTTAATCCTCTGTTTTTATTAATCTCAAATTTATACTCGAGGGTCGACTCCTATGAATAGCGGGTTTGGCCCACACCGAAAAAAAACATCGAATTGATTACAAGGGGTCAAACCAAGTTGTAATGTACAATCAGAATTTCTTCAGCTAGGCATTCCATTGCTTTAAATTAAAATATGTGTCAAAATGAATCAAATTAGCCTGATTATTTATGAACTTGTCCAAGATGTCCGATCTTTCAGCATTCTCCTCCGCTTGCTTTTTAATGATGGCTTCATTGTACAAAACTTTTAAACTTTCCTTCCTTCGTTAGTAGGAAAAATTCGTGCTCTCGACTAGATCAGAAAAGTATGCTTTAAGGTGCAATGCTAGATTTCACATACACATTTCCTAAATTGTTGAGAATTCCTGTTTTTGCACCAATGTAAGCTTTCTCTTTAAAATAAATCCCAATGTTAAAGGATTAATCTGAGGAGATTTCTTTTGTTACAAAATGGTGAACTTTTAATTAACTATAGGAAGCAAATACTAAATTCAGCATACCTTTTTATAATGAATTAAGCAAATCAAAATCTCCTTTTTACACTTTCAAATGTATTTCTTTATCAGTTCCAATACAACTAAGAATATATTGTCTTATCTATATGAAAATCACTTACATTATGACGCACATTATATGGATGCCCCAAAATCTCTCGTGGATCTAGGATTTAGAAAAATGCGGAATCAACTCATTCAATTCAATAATAGTTTGGAAAATCAAATTAAGGCGATGAATACCTGCACTTTAATCCACATTACTCTTCTAGCTAGCTGATGTCATTCCGATGGCATTTCGTTCTAAATTGCATCATGTTTATTTTTCAATTCACCTACACTAGCTTAATGACATGTTGTACTCTGTAATGTGGCCCCGCCTCCGATGGCTGATTGGATACTAATAACAACTTTAGTTTCACATGTTTTTTAGGGTTAAAAAAAAAAACACTTTTTAAAACAAAACTTTTACCAATTTGTTTAAAATTTTCGGAAAAAATATTTAATGCAACGATCCATTAGAATATATCCGCACAAGAAATTTGATTTTATATTTTGTTTTTTACAGTCCCTGTAAAGCATTGAACTAAGCTTATGAGGAAAGTGTCTTAATCCCCTTAAGTACCCCCACGCAACTTGCCTTAAACTGAAGAACTCTTATTTTTTAGAAACGTTTAAACTTTTGCCAAGCGGCAAATAATCAATTATTTTTACAGAAGTTTTCAGAAACATATAACTCATTTGTCCAACCGTGAACCAGGAGAAATGCTTTAGAAATTCGTCATAATTGCAAGAGCATTCTATAATTGTATTGGTGGTTCGCATGAAAAGCTTGCATACTCAGTTAACGTCCAAAACAATTTGCTCGTCGAAAGTGTTACCCCGGTTCGTTTAACCAAAGAAATGCATGTTTTTTTGATGCCATAACCGAAACAAATTATTTCAATCGGACCCAATTTATTCATTTGTGTCCGGCTTAACTATTTAAATTTAAATTCCCATCCTCTCCGAGCACATGACGAGTATTGCTTATTGAGTGATAAATACGAACATTGTTATTAAGTCTTGTTACGATTATACGCATCGTGTTTGGAGAGATAATAACCATATAAACGCAACGCGTGTGTTCATTTGTGGCTAAAATGTATTCGAGTGTGTGGATGGTAAAATTGACTATCAATATAATTCGCTTATGAATTTTTTTTATTGATACCACTGATCTTTTCTCGAGCGGAATATTAGCCGCCTTTATGCAGATCAATGTAAATCTATTTTCAAGGTCATTGGTGAGTTCATGCGCTCAATTTCGATGATCTTTTGTCAATTGCTCTATTGACGTGTGCTGTTGTATCTTGTATATCAGTTATTCTTGGAATATTATAATTGCGTGGACACTAGCCCTCATTTCAGTTCAGGCTTTTTCGTGTTGAACATGATTGAGTACACGCGTGGAAAGTGACAATGATAGATTATATGCGAGGAGAGCTCTTTGGTTTCTTCAGGTGTGCGGATGCAATACGGGTATACCTACCGCCCTTATAAATATGTACAAGTTAGCATGACAATATTAAAGGCTGACTCAGAGATAAACTTTTGTGTAGAAGATTAAAAACGAGGACTAGAAAATAAATATAGTAACCTAAATGCTTAATTCCAAAGTTAGAGCTGAATCGGATATCTTTATTTCTAGGTGTCTATTTTAATTTCTACACAAAATTTATATTTCAAAATCTCTATTCAGCCTTAAGTCCTGCTTCACATATGATTGACATTACTTAGTTTTCCTTAAAGAACTGAAATTATCGTGCATTTAAATAAATTCTATCGCAAATCTTGCAAGGTGGCTTTTGAGCGTTTGGATGTTCGCTGTACTGATTGAAGACACGTACTACAAGACTCGGAGTAGGACCATAAGGGTATTAAATAGTACTTTGTTCTTTAGATGTGTTTTGCAAAATATAAGTATATATCACCTTTATAAATATCCACGAGCCATTTCACTAAAGTTGGAAGTTATGAATCTTTAGACGCCCGACGCATGCTGGGTGCCATTGCCCTTGGACTCGTCGATTGTTTTAAAATGTCAAGAAATTTCATTTCATAAGTCAATGAACGGTTGCATTAACAAGTTATTCCCCGCCTTTATTCCATTTTCCTTCTAACCACAAAATTATGATATTTAATCTAACATGAACACGATTGACCAGCCCACAGTAATAACATTCGTTTCCTTTTTCTGGTTTGCTACGGCAGAAGACTATATAGGTGTCTAAAAGATGTTTCCTTTAAACAAACATATAAAAAGTGTGGGTTCACCGATGTTTGACTGAGTACATGAGCTACTGATTGACTACTTTTAATCCCTTTCATTGTTGATCTAACTAACCTCTGCGCCTATATTAACTAGAGAGATCAAATGGTAAAATGCCCGCACCTCCCCCATATTCCTATGACTACATTCTGAATCAGCAGGAAAAAGTAGGGTTCTATTTTTGTTTATTTTTTTTCGCAAATGGGATAAATTCCCACAATATTTTAATGAGGGGACATGGGCCATACGAGAATCCTTCCAGGCAGGCCGTTGCAACGTGTTTTTTTTGACCAAATCCCTCGTTTTTACCATATTAGTTTTAAAAAGTTTACATTTAAGTGTCTACACTTTTTGTGCTAGCTTGTCAATAATAACAAAAGACACCATCTTTTGGGTATATTGGCGAACAAATGTGTTGCGTAGGGTAATCAGATTTGAAACTGGATCAAGTGTTCAACTAATTATTTGACGATCAACAACTATTTTAGTCCAAACACTGAGTGCAAAATAGTGAATTTGATCCGTACACTTCATGAAACATTCTATTTCAATTTTTACACACTTTGAAGCTGTCATTATAATTTACACAATATTGTTTTGCAACATGGCAGTAAAGTGTCCTGTAGTAAAATATCACAGCAGCCAGCAAGTCTTTCCCCAAGTCCGCTGGCATGGATTAACCAACATCATGTTACTCAGGCACTGCTGCCATTTCAAAACACATACATTTACTTCGATTTTCGAATTTCCCAAGAAAGGAATTTTGTTTGTCTTAAAATGGGGTTTCCTTTTATACCCCCCTAACCGTTCCACAGAAAAACTTCTAACCGGAAACCGGTCACATATTTTTTGTTTTTTAAAACCTTATAATTAAACCGCATATCAAATTTCCACAGACGCCACTAAAGTCTGTTTGTCGAGACTCTTATTACCAATGACACTCAGAACCATACTCTCGGATGTTGTTTTGTCTGCTGCTGTGGTAAAAAGATTTAATATTTTAGGATTTAACGAAATGGTTTAATTCCAAAGAGGAAAATTTTTCATGTTTAAAAAAATGGAAAAACATTTGAAAGACACCCTGTATTATAGTTTTCCAATTGACTTTCTGCAAGGTGCGAATAAGAAATAAACAGACTGCGGAATTTAACAATCTCTTGCTTCTGTATTACCCTCTTCAAATTCCCTAGCCTTTATGTCACATTTTCCTTTCAATAGAACTTGTATTTTAATTTAGGGAGCGCCCATTCACTCTATATGATTGTATGTGTGGCCCCACAGCAAGTTTCTTGTAACAATGCTACACGCTGACGGCCATTTTGTAATTTTCACAATTCTAACATATAGACATTTTTAACAATTGAACTTGTTTCACCAATGCATTTAGGAAATCAACGTAAGTAGCATAATGGAAGTTGCACGTGGGGACTATTCCAAAAATAGCGTTATATAACTTGTCGCCGGCTAACTTAATTATTTGCTCAAGTTTAGCAAAAAAAGGAACACCGAGGGCTTTACTTTTTTCTTCACCAATATTCTCACTTTAAAGGTCCTGTATAGATTAGATTGATAATACTATCCATATCGAGTGGGCCTAAATATGTCCACACTGTCCATTTTTGCGATCTGGCATAGAGCTAACTGTATTAAGAATTCAGACCTTCAGTCCGCACACCTTGGGTGGGCAATAATGTTACTCATTGAGAATATCTGCAGTAACAACATCTGAACTAGCCGAATAGGCACGTCGAAAGATTAATGTAAGACCATGCACTCCATTTTAATACTCATGAACGTTTTTTTATGCAAGAAAAAGGCCTAATCGATCACACGTTAGGAGGCGTAGCCTCCTTGCACCTTTCCAAGCGAGTTTAATCTTTTTTCTTTTCTATAATGAATAATACTCATTGTATTGTTTGGAACTTATACTATTTCACTCCACATGGGTTTCAATATGCTCTTCTCCGTGACAACAGTTCATTAAGTTCTGCATATATAGTGTGGGCATGAACTGACCTTTTGTATTCCTGGTACCATATCCTCATTCCCAATAAACGTATTTTGAAATACTGGGTTAATGGACCAGGGACAGAATTCACTGACCTGTACTAAATGATCTGAGACTGCATTTGCTAATATGTAGTGAACTGATTATCACAGTATTCAGCTAATTTGATAGGTTGGCTACAAGTTAAGCTTCAGTAGCATACGTTTATTGTTTTTCACCAAACCCCAATGAAATGTGCCGTCGAAATAAGCCTGTTTCAATCTTTATGCTGCATGTCTAATTCTATGAACGTATCTGAATATTATTGCGATCGGAGGAACCGGCTGTGCATGTGATATGCATGGGATATGCATTATTAATTTTCGCGTACGGGTTTCAGAGAAACATGAAATACAAACGAACAGATATAGAGAGTTATCTCCCCCCGGAATGGTTTACGATCGGCGCCTTTGAAAACGTCTCATATACAATATATATCAAAAGACATTGTTTGTTTTATGATAATACGTTAACTACCGCTCTTTCATACAAATTTTTGATAAGCTGTATATGGAAAGAGGTTGTTGATTCTGGAATAGTTTGTTTCTAACTCGAACAACCGTAAATATTGTGTACGTTGTTTTAATTATTCAGATCTTGCATTGTAGTGGTATCCACTAGTGATATTTAAACCCCCCAAAAATCCAATATAAAAAGTATATCAAATGCATATATAATCCATAAAAGTGTGTTTTTGATCAAATACTATTTCTTTCTTCTTTTTGTTAATACATTTGTTTACTTTTGTTTATTGCTCCTCGGTGTCGGATGAAGGGCTTTGGGGCGGCGCGAGAGTGCAATTTGGGCAAATCTCAATTAATACCTCGTCATTTACTCTTTCCATTAATTTACTATTTGAGTTCTGTTTTGAAAGTTTCCTTTCGATTCCTCTTCTTCTCTTTCTCAATCTATTTTGAAACGAGTTAAAGAGATACTTGAATACACAGGTCCATTGATTGAGAAGAGGGAAATGGACGAGCGAATCGATAGAGTCCCTGAGTCAACGTGCTAGTTCTAATTAAACTTAATCAAATCAAATGTCAAAGTGAAATATATATATCTTGTTGGTAATCAATTCCGTCCGGAAATGACCAATTTAGAGAGAGAAAACGACCACCTTATATCACACCTAGTGCTTGGTCCAGAATCGCATTACTGACTTGACGAGGCAGCACTTAAAATATAAAGTGCCAGTTGTTTACTAGTAGGAGAAACCCGTCTTTAATAACGGTGGTTATTAAAATGACCTCTGTTTCTACTGAAAATTTTTATAATGATATTTCAATTAATCACCATTAAAAAACATTTCTTGGATGTGCATAATATCTGTGCTAGTGCTAAGAACATCGTGTCAACTATATATGATATCCATTCTGAAACACCTTTCCATAAAACTTAACCTTAAATAGACACACGAAGTGTTTATTTTTACCCTAATACCCCTAAAATGCCCAATGCTATCGTGTCATTTCAACATATAGTCAAGGTTAAAACAGTCCTGTTACTTGCGAATAGAGAAATTGTAATTTAACAGTGTGCTTTTACAAAACTGAGCTGGCACAATTCAAACCCATGTTTCCCCCCGTTCTCAGAGGTACTATTAATTTGGTGTTGATGTAGTCTTAATGACGCAGTGAATGCTTAATCATCAAGTGCTATCATGTTTCCAACAGTGTCCTTATTATTACCATTGATGCAAAAGGGTGAACGTGTTAATCCCGTAACCTGAAGTAGCTAAATCGATTTTGTTAGCATAGCTTTTTGTCTTTCTAGAAATGCATATTAAGCTTTGCAGTACAATTTACTTACACTATATCTCTAAAGACTAGTTATTATTTTAGTTTATATTTTGCTATTAGGGACCTACAACATTCAGGTATTGACATAATAAACATATGTTGATACCGGAACACAATGTGTTTCAAGTCAAGAGGTACACTCATTAGCACAATAATGGCAGCCCATCTTTGATTTTTGTAAGCGTCCGTCGTTCACGGCCTCCATCTTGGAGATGATTGGTATTTTTAATGCATTTTTTCTGGCTTAATTGTCCCATTAAATGTATAATTGACGCTAAATGCCATTTATTTTATTTATTAATCCGATAATAATTGTTTGTTTGTTAAAATTTTACATTTTAAAAAAAAAAAAAACAATGTTTTTGCAGAAAATGCAAAATGATAAAAAAGCAAAAAATAATAAATTAAGAATAAAATTGGGAAAAGCCTATTTAGCGTCAAATAAATACCAAAAATGCCACCTAACCAAACATGCCAAGTGAGCCCTATAGCAACGCACAGTTTTGAAAAGGAGAGTGTAACAGGTTATAAAAGCCATTTTTCGAAAAAAAAAATCAACGTTAAGTCTATCTAACACTAAATCAATTTTTAAACACAACTATGCATTTTGAAACTTATTTTTACGAAACAAAAATTTAGATATGATTTTAGAATTATAGCATAATTGTTGATGAACATAAACCTGCTATATTCTAACATTTTGCTTAAAAATTCAATAAAAAAGCTAAACATAAATCATAATTTATGTTCATCAACAATTAATCGCATAATTTTGATGACCATAAATTATGATATTGTTTAGCTTTTTATTGATTTTTTAGGCAAAATTTGAAATTAGCAAGTTGAAAAGCAATAAGAAAGAATCATAAAATCATTCTGCTAATTATAAAACAAATGTCCTCAAAACACACAGTACATAATAATGATTTTTTATATATATGCCTAAAATACACCTGTTGGTATAATTTTACATTTATTTGAATGGAAAACTTCCTGGACCGCCAATATTAGTGTGGTTTTTAAAATGAAATTTGCTCAATCGAATGGAATGTGATTGTGCACCAATAAAAAAGCAAAATACAGCTTGCGAAAATACAGCGATTGTAATATTGATAATTTAGAAATTGGTATTTCAAGGCAATTATGGTAGGCCGTTACCTTAAAGGAAACTGGCACATTTTTCTCAAAACCGAGGGTTTGAATGTTACATTATTCTCATCCTCTCCATGTGATGAGAGAACGTTCAGTGACCGTCAGTTTGAGTATGAACACACAATTTTTTGTTGAAAATGATAGATTATAGGGTGTTAAGAATACGACGCTTTGGGTACTCTGCCCTGGGTGCCACTTGTGGTTTTCCTTGTATCCATTTTTGAGAAATCGAAGATGGCCTCGCCATAAATGATATTATCTATTCACCCTATAAATTATCAAACTATGGAGTTACTAGATATCTACATGAAATCCCTTGAACAATTGTATGGCACTGTAACATTAAAGTCCCTACTTCAAATTCACATGGAGCCATAATCCAATAGTTTTAAAAATATGGTTTTGTTTTTCAATGGCTTGAGGTTGCACATATCCAACCAAATATTAGCCCAAATCAGCATCCGCTTATGGTAAAACAGAATGATTTTAATATTTAATGTCGCCGGCGACTTAATTCAGCGACGACGCCGCGTCGTGGAACACAAGAAATAACACAAGGCCAGAGTTGGAAAGCACGGCATGCAACCCTTGTTTGACCGGTCTGTGACCCTTTGTGGTTTAAAAATTATTACGAGTCCATGATATTCATGTAATAGACACAAAATTTTTGAGTGAAATTACAGGTAAATTTAAAATTTGGCACAAAGTACCTACTGCATTCACCTTTGCAAAATGAATTGAGAAGTCTGATAATGACTAACCGACTGGTGGCTTGGATATATAGGACCTATTATTAAATCCATTGGGTGTTTGAACTGTCCTTTAGTTTTTCTCGAATGCAAGTCCCATCTATTCTATTCAATTCAACCACAAAAACCTTTTTGAGGGGTATTTTCGTGATCCCATCAGCCTCGGTCCCCGTTCCCTCCCCCCCCGACTTACCCTACCAAGTTGAGATTTTTATATCATCTGAACACGTCGGGCTAAGTATGCACCATGCTGAAGAACCTCTCTTAAAGAGAATTTCGCAATTTTTTGTAAATTATCTTTTTCTGGGAGATTGTGATTCGAATATTTGCTCATAACACCACACGCAAGATCATATCAAACTTAAACTTTGGATCACTTTTCGCAAGGATATCTAACGAACAAGAACACACAAGAAGGGGTTAGAATCGCGAAATGCACCCTTAAGGAATAATTGTGTTTTTGCTGGAGAATGTCACGTGTCCATTTAAACAAAACATTTGTTCACAACACCCTTTACACAAATGAAATTGTCAACTTTTCTTTTTTTTTACTTTAAAAATTCACTGTAATTGTTTTTGTTGCTCGTGGTTAAGTTTAAGGCCAAACAATTATACACATTTTCAAACTATATTTGCCGATTTTCATTCTAAACCAACAAATGCGCAGACTGTTAACCTCGATAAAACATTGTCATTTTTGACTTTCGTACAAAAGACGCTGATAACATTACCCACGACCGACTTTAAAATACAACACCCTCTGTCATAAGAATTTTTCCTCAACTTCGAATATTAATTTGACACTTTAACATATCAACGTGGAAATTAATAACGTTTTTAAGCTTGGTAGCGTTTTGTTAAAGCATGGGCAAAAACGCACTTTTCGAGAAAGATTTCGTACCCTTTTCGGCTATGTACGAGGAGCGCGTGGGAACCTTAGCCGATTTATTTGCCAGAAACGATCCAAAAGTGTTATGAAACTGCAGCTTTCCCAATTTGTCGTTTGGAAATAGTCATCACCGCATATCGATGCTAAGCGCGGGTCACGGAGGGACGTTGCCCTATGGGAGATGAAGTCGGTGTCTGAGATGTTCAGCCATGCTGATGCTACTTTGCTACGGCCGAAAAATACCCGGTATTTCCTATGTCGGTGTGATTAGGTTAGAGTACCCAAATTTTACATCGTTTTAAGAGGTAATAAAGGAATTCTAAACGGTTTGGTTACCACTTGTGAAGGTCATTGTCCGTTTCGGGAGAGATGCCGTTGAAGAACAAGCGAAATAACAAAGCCAAGTATTTGTCAGTGATTGAGCGCCAAGAACCAGACAACCTGTTCGCATATTGTTTACAATGCATATCAAGCCTTGTCGCTAACTTTACGACTTCTTATATTTGGTTTTTACCGAAGCAAAGGAGTACACACTGGATGGAATTGTTTTGCGGCATGATGGCTTTTAAACCCCATGGGTGCTATTGCCTCGATTGGTCCGTAATGGACGTTGTAAGCTTAGTTGAGGCCAATTAGCCCAATGTTAGATTTGGTAGGGGCTAAAGGGAAGTAAAGTATAGACACATGTACTTACTGTTGTACAGCGCCCGCTCGCTTTAAAATAAAAAAAAGAAAGAAATGGAAACTGAGGAAACGCTGGCAGCTTATTCGCATAAGAATGATTAAATGAACATTAGTCTGATGTATACCCTAGATACATATAAGCAGCCATGCTGTAGGGCAAGAGATACATATTACATGAGACATCATCCACCTGTTATTGAATTCTCCAGAGATGCTCAAAGTTGTACAGGTGATCTATTGGATTTCCACGTGGGTGCACGGGTGATTTTATGTAATCCTCAGTGTGTGACGTCGTCATTGCATCCTCTTCTTATTTGGCGATACTGAGTCCGTACTGATTTGAAGCTTGCATTTGAATTTGCTTATTGAAATGAATAGATGATGTAATGTAGCCACCACACATGCTTTCTGAAAGGCAGGTGTGCTCCAGGCCCTTAAATGGTTGGTTGTAGAACATTACATTTATACATCTTTTTCTGAAGGCAATTGATCCGATTAATTCCAAAAGTGATCGGGTAACTAGGAGTTACAAATACTACTACTTGTACCGAGAATTCTTGGTATAAATTGAGATTCTCCGTATTTGCTTCAATAAATATAGCTGTTTCTCAAAACTGGCCAATTGGTACTGGAATTGAGATCATTTTCTTTCTACAATTCCCGCAAATTTACATCAATTTCTTCATTCCATTTTGATACTTCCTTCTCCGTGAAAAGCTTTACCTGTTTGTGTATTGGTACCGATTTGAAGTTTGGATTGTATTTTTATAAACCTGTTTCTCTTTCTCCCGATATTGACATTACACGTTGATTGGATGCATATGTTTACGATGATTGGTATACACTATAATTAATTTCTAAATAGTGACAGATACCTTGTTTAACCTGTTTCCATTAGTTTAAACGGTAGGTAAAACCCTATCAACAACTGTTTTTAACCGCCACTGAAACATAAAGGCTTCATCGTAGCGCTGGTATAGTATATCTCTGCAATGGATGGTCTTTTTAGATCTTCTTTAAGAGGTTAAACTAGGGTGAGTTTTTAGTTTCAGCTTTGAAGTGGGGCTATTTTTTGCCTACTCTGTAATCGTGGTTCTAATATCCTGGTTTCAACATTACCCGGGTTTTAATGAGATTCGTAACCCAAACCAAACCCGTAGAGCCCTGAAGTTCTCATGTAGCAACAGTGGCGTAGGTATTTCGTCGTGGGTTTTGAGTGTGAAAAACGCCCCGGTCAGAGGGAAAGTTGTCCATCAGTGAAAAGTCATCCTATTGGAGGGAGGTCACCAAAAACCCTGCGGCCTTGTGCATGATATTTTCAATTTTCACCAAACAAAAACAAAAATTCAAATTTCCAATTTTATCTCAATATTTTTTTAAGGCTGGGGGGGGGGGGGGGGGGAGTGGCTACGCACACTGGTAGAATGTGTTTTGTTTAATCATTACAACCCTATGTTTGCATTGGCTGCGCCAGAAAGGGGGACGGGAGGCCTCGAGGAGGGGGGGGGGGGTCAATTTTCCCTATTTTTTTTCTCCCGTTTGCCTCCCCCCGGCCGAAGACACCTGAATTGCATTTCTTTCTGGGCCAAATATCAGTCCAAAATTGGTTAAAAAATCTAAAAATTGTAGATTATTTTCACCCCCCCACACAATTTCAAAAAACTTCCCAGTCTCCCCAGAAAAAGTAGCTGGCACGCCACTGTTGTTTCTTCTTAAAAAGGCAAATCAAAAATCGCCCAGTACAACCCCCTTAATACACCACTTGATTCAAAATCAACACAATGCCATGCTCGTCACCGACAGGCCTGATATAAACACATCCTACTTTTCTTGTGAAAAAAAGAGTCTTTTTTTGGCATTTTTCACATCGAAGAGCCGTCAAGTAGTAGTAACAAAACCTTTTCGTTGATTTTGTTCCAATCTGGTTCAATCAGTTTTCAATTGGGTCAAAATAATAGCATTTCTTTTGCAAATTACCTCCGCAATTATACCCAGCCAGGCAAACAGGAAGCCTTGTTGCCTTTCACGTTTTATTGATTGGAACAATTCTAATAAATTTGGCGTATTGATTTCGTATTCACGTGCCTTTCAATTTTGTCTAAGCACTCCAGTGGCCAGCATCATCAATCTCAGCGACTCACACCTTTGTTTTATGCAAATCAACAGGTGTTATCACGTTAGTTATTTACGTTTAAGCGCCTCTGCTGAGAGTTAATCATCAGATGGTTTAAAAAGGGAGACGTCGAAGTTTTTCAGGTCTAATTGTGCTCATGAAGTCCGTACACACGAGAACAAAATACATAAACTATGTAAACTAGCCGCACCAACACTTTGGAATTGCCTCCCAACAAACCATCAGGGAGGCAGGCTCAGTTGAACTTTCACAAAAATATCTGAATTCTCATATTGAAATATCATTTTTGCTTTGCATTATATTCTGCTTTTCTGGTTATTCTGCCGCCTTGATCTAGAGTGTACAGGCCCCCCCTCCCCCCCCCCCCGCGTTTATAAATTCTGTATGTATGTATGTATTTATGTATGTATGTATGTATGTATGTATGTATGTATTATGTAATGTTATGTATTGTTATGTAATGTATGCCTGTATTTTGTATTATGTTATTTTACTTGATTTAGGTAAAACTCAAATTGTACTTAATTATTATAGAGTTATATTTTTACACATAGCTTATGTATTTTTACATACCATTTTTCTGTGTGTAATAATACTTACAAACAAAATTAAAATCGTAAGTAATTATTGTATAAACTAAAAATAATTTGTTTTACCTTAATGTGAATAGATCAGTCATCGACAGAACAAAGCCTACCCCCCCGTATTTATTTCAAGGACGATTAGGATATTCTAACTCCAACCATTTGCGTGATATAAAGAGCAATTGACATGTTAACATTTAAAACCTTTTACCTAACCTCGTTAATCATAGGTTTATAATACATATAAGTCAGTGAGTTTGAGATGCGTTCCCAAATCAACCTACTTTTCACCAGGTAAGCCATCTCCAAACCATTGACCTAAGACTAGGCTTGTTTGGACTCAAGTGTGAATGCATTTTCCAT
Source organism: Ophioderma brevispina (assembly GCA_023653785.1). Classification (NCBI taxonomy): domain Eukaryota; kingdom Metazoa; phylum Echinodermata; class Ophiuroidea; order Amphilepidida; family Ophiodermatidae; genus Ophioderma; species Ophioderma brevispina. Next base: position 118,440 of record JAMKCH010019337.1, on the reverse strand, counting down.
GCTGATTCCGAGTATATTATAAAAAACCCATATTTTGAAACTTTTGTAAACATTAAAAAAATTACAACCTAAACTACTGTCCGCGGCGCTCTTCCAGGCCCCATAGGCTAAACTAAGTGATTGTAATTTATATTAAGCTGGCACTGTGTTAGAAGGAACGTGCTTAAATTCAACGCTATTACTGCAGTGTAAGTTTAAAACTAGACAAACGCCTCCCCGTTCGATAAACAACAACAGGTCAATGAGGGGAAATAGCATAAAGAAAAAAATCCCCTTGCCCCAAAGTGTTTTATAACCGACTTTATTATCATTTTTACTCAGAATACTAAGAAGAAATTCTAAGTTTTTAGTGCCTTGTTGTTACTGAAGCCACCAGCGGATGTAGTGTATACTACCCACGCTTGCTTGAAGAATATACCTTACAGTAAGGTTTCTCGAACGGACTATAATTGACTCACTAAAATCCATCTGCCATTCGGCCTTAAGTATAGAAGCATTTACTCAGGGCCGAGTTGCAATCTAAGACGTATTTATACTCTATGAATTTATATTCATATTATGTCACAGGTAAACTGTAAAAAGAACGTTAGAATGTTTCCTGTAAGTAATTGGAAATGAATAAATATCCCCCCCCCCCCCTTCCGTGGCATGTTTAAACGACGCTCTCTCATATCTGGAGTCTTTTAAGGTGCACAACGCAGTGTTATGTACTCAATCCCAAGTGGAGAAAATGGGAAAAATAGAAGTGATCTTTCTTTCCTCTCCTTTTCCCCACACTGCTTTCCATCATCCTCTTTACACTCCGTCTTCTCTCTTCCCCTTCCCTCGTCTCTTTATTTCTTCTACCCAGATGAATGTATACCAACCTTGAATCTCAAATCATTAAGAGGAATTCAATTTCTTACTACCACCTTGGCTTTAGAATAATCTCCGTCTCATTGAAAGTAATTACATTTACTTTCGAAGGTAAACGAAGCCGTCGTAATTTGCAAAATGTCAAATAATCAATCAAGTTCGAGACGGTTGTGTCATGCAAATTCCATTAAAAACTTCTTTCATCAGCGTTTAAAGGTAAATGTGTTTAATTTGAGGAACATATACCCAACAGTGAATGTCCATTCTATAGGGGGCCCTTTCAACGGAGCTAAATTATGTGACTAGACTTTTGTTTGCCCTCCAGATCACCAAGCATGAAGAAGAATACCATACGTACACCTGGTTCACCTGAACTTTCATTATTTTCGCAGGTTATGCTTTGTAATCTATGCACGCTTGGGTTTTGTTTCTGGAGACAGGTCTGGTGAAGTTAACCTATTTTTCTCCCTTTCCCGCATTTTCCCTCCTCCTCCTGTGAAAACCGCCCCTATATCCAAGCATAAGGGTATCCATCGAAACTGCTGACGATGACGGCTTGTGCAGTTCCAAGGTATCCATCCACTCGACATATAAGTGATATCAAAGATTTTGTGTGGATTGAATAACCCTTTTATAAGCCATTACCAATGACTTGTTGGATCCGCCTAATATAAGAACCCCTTTATTGTGCATTGTACCATTTTGGGTGCTGACATGTTGGCTTTTGTGTTCATTTGCAAAGTTAACAATCTTGATGTTGTGTGTGTACTGTGGTGTTTTGTTGTAGGCTACCCAAGGTGGTTTTTGTACTTTTAGTGCAAATGAATTTATGTAAGCATGCCTAATAGGTACCCTGGAACCGAGCCGTTAAGTATCATGGGCAATGCGCATTTGTTTTACCATGGCCATGAGTATCGGGACCTAAACGCTCAGCCACAGATCCTACCCATTCTGGTTTTTGCGATTTCTACAATTCACTTACGTTGCCTCTGATCGTCCTATATGGATCTAGAGTTAGCGAGTGGAATAACCTATGACCGCTTTGTGAAATTGAAAGGACCCGAAACAGCCAATAAGGGTGTCGGCATTTCCTTTGCCAGAGTCGCTCACAGAGATATGTCTATAGGGCATAACCGTCTAGACACCGTTGTGTGAGATGATTTATTCAATGGTCAACAATATGATTATTCATTGTGGTTGTACTAATATAAATCACTAACATCCGATTGAGAAGAATGCATTTGGATTGTCACAAAATTGCTGTATTGTCGTTACTGTAGGCGGAATAAAAACTCGAAAATGCAATTAAAATTTTCAGTACTAAAATGTAATTTGGTCTGTAGATATCAACATCGAACGAAATATTGGTATTTTTCAAAGGTTTAGGAACTGGGGGGGGGCTTTTCATATTGCGATTGATGTCATGTTTTATGTCATATCGTCCTAATGAACCTCCTGATCCAAATTAAACAAAATGGCGAAATGTTTTGGTAAGGGTCATCCTTTTTGAAGAGATGCCGTTCGGGCCGGATGTCTTGGGGTTACAGTCTGCTGAACCACCACTTGATTTTCTGTCTGCTACTTAGAGGTGAGAAACATCCCTATTTAACACCGATTTTGTAGAAAGGATGTATTTTTGACATGACTTATAAATGTGTAAGGAAGCAATTTCTCGTGCAATTTGGACAGCTATATCGTCTCTAGGATACACACCACCAACCTGCCCTGCCGTCTCAAAAATCGTGGGTGGGACCTACTTTTGGCACTCGAACTAACTGCTCTAACTGGCTGAAAATGCCTAGTATTTTTAAGAAAGTGGTTTAATTTCATGATTGCATGGTAGATTGTAGTATTTCCTCAAAGTCCATGGTACTTGGACAGTACATTTGAAGCAATTCACTCCGTGCTCTCCATTTAGCATTCACACCGCGATTGGCAAGAAGTAATAATGCCCTATTCCAACAAAACATGGTGAAACATCCTTTTGATTAACAATTGTTTATCTTTGAGTAGTGAGTTGATTTAGTAAATTTGATAGAAGTAATATAGATATGTTAGTGTAAACGCTATTGCTTTTGGTATAATATGCCAAATTTGATGCTTTTGCCGTAGTTCAAAATATTACCCCCTTTCTACTTTCACTACTTTAGAGATAAACGTTTGTTTAACTAAACAGTTGTTAAATACTTCATGGACTCGCGTCCAATATTTAAGGCCATTTTTCCTTCCTCGGCCTTGTAGCAGCATCTGCTAACTAACTTGGAATTTTATAACGCATTGAACAGTTTTGTTCCAGAGTTACAACACCTTCAGCAAAGATGTCAACTGTCACTTGGGTCCTTTTTTGTAACAGAAAACTGACGTCTTTAGAACTGAGCAACTCCAGTGCCTTTCATAATTTAATTTTATTTATTTGGCATTCAGTAAGGGTTTCACATTGTTACGTGGTAGGCAATAGGGCTTGAAACAAGCCTTAATTTAATAAATAGGTAATATATAGAAGGGCATGGATGATTGTCGCGCCGAAACCAATCCTCATGCTATTGTTTCCTTAGAACAAATCTGTTTTTGTAGTCGGGAAACGCAAAAGAGGTCTGGTGTATAATACTCGTTTCCAATGTTTTTTGCATGTCATTTTTTTGTTTTTTTTACATTTTAAAAAAAAAAAAAAAAAAAAAAAAATACAATATTCTTACTGAACCTTAGGTTTGGGCATCAGTTTAACATTTTTCATTCAAGTTACTCATATTTTTTGTGACTTACTGCTGTTAATCTCCAAATAAAAAACATTGAACTTTATTCTGTGTGCACAAATTAACATGCTAAATTTTGTCAGCGGCATTATAGTCAAACGTTAGCTCCAAATAGTTCCTTGAAAGTAAAAATAGCTATGGCTACGGAAAAATATATGTTGAATATATCCTTGAGGGTGGGGTATTCTTTGCCTGAAAGACAGTGGGTCCTATAAGGTCTACATGTGTAATTATTGAAGTGGAGTATAACATATCATATAACAACACTTCAGAAACCCGATTCCAAATTCCTGATGTAAGTACCGCTGTCTTTCACTGGTCAAATATCACTTACCTCATCGTGGGAAATCTAGTCTCCTGTGGCATTCTGGGATGGGATTAAACATCCTTTGGAAACGACCCTTGGTCTTGTTTAAAAACATCTCACGGAAATCCGAAAGTAACAAATTATTATTATATTCGCACACGCCACCAAACCATCATTCCTGTAGCCTGAAAGTTTGAAATACGATCTCTTTTTAAATTACACTCACAATTCCTAGCCAGGCAACATAATAACAATATTGATTTCGACAGAATTCTCCCTCGGCCGTAGAAAGTTATTTTGAGCCTAAATATCATGACCGCAGGGTGTTTTAATCAAATCAATATTTGATTACAACTAGGGGTGGATTATACATTTCACACGTTTTTGTGTCATTGTATCCTTCACATTTTTATGTTAAAAGTAGAACAGTCTGTGGGTTTAGATTAAAAGCAAAAGCATCACGCTTCTGTAATATTTGAAGGCGCCCATTTTTGCTGAGGTTTTGTTGTTTACATCGGATGATAAAATGTACAAAGAAATTGTCATATCAAAAATATTATTATGTTTGTCTCGTTACTCTTTCCGCCATAACTGGCTCAGATTTCCCAACTGAGTGATGTAATCCTGACGTAGGAGCACCAGATGACTTGATTTGAATAACCATGCCAAAATTTGGCCCATTTTTACTTCTGTGAATAATAAAAGGCTAGGTTCCCTGAAAAAAAAAAAATGCGGGTATGCTCTTTTATGCTGGAGCTAGGGAACCGATTCTATATACGGTAGGAGAGGATTGTTGATTTTTTTGGTCTTTTGTTTTGGAATCTCCCTTATATGTTTATGTTCCAGTTATATCCCCTCCCCCTCCCAGTGAGCCCGATTTCTGCAAACTGTTTTTTGTCTCCTTCTTTCCATAATAAAAAACGCTTCCTTTAATTTAGAAATATGTTCGTGTCTCTAAGGGAGCGTTCATTATTTTATTCCGGGGGTGGGGGAAATGGAGATTTTTTCACTTTTTTTTTTTCGGTTTCGGGCAAAAATTTTTTCGCGTTCCCCCCGCTTTCCGTTCAAAATTGCATTTCACACTCCCCCCCTTGAACATTCTGAGTTTCCCCATTTACAAATGTTAGAAAGTTAGCGTCGGGCCCGATGGTCTGCCGATTAATAAGATACAACATGTCCGGACAACTCAAGTGAATCTCATACGGACGGTCAAGCATGCAGGGATGTGATGGAGTATATTTTACCAGTTTTCTTCACAACTGAATTATTGTAGAGTATGAATCCACTCGGATGTTGCTAACATCTAAAGGTTGGGTTCATACTTCATCCCCAGACAACCTCGGCCACACGCAAGCCTTTCGAACATGCTTTCATGCAACGCGTAGTATGCTTATACGTCTATTTCAAGCATGTTCGAAAAGGCTAGCCGGGGCGAGGCCGACATTTCCGATGAAGTATGAAAACAACAGTCCGACGACTCAATTGTACTCATATATACATCGGACGGTCATCATGCAGGGATGTGATGGAGTAAATTTTACACGTTTGGCTTCAACGACTTATTGTAAAGTATCATAGTTAACTAAAGTCAACATAGCTGTGTGTTGAACGCCTCTCGTAATTTTAAGCAAAAGGTTATGTCAATTTGTAGCTGTTACTGTTGAACATCTGTTTTCTTCTTTTTCGGGCAAACTGAGAGAAACATTACATGAAATGAAGCTGCACAAATTTATGATAACTACCACAAGAAAAAGATTACGATATACGACATTTTCTTTGCAATGCATGGGGAATAGTTTATACAACACAATGGTGTGAAATGCAAGCGGACAGTGGGGACTTTGTGCGACTTTAAAGAGAAGGATTAAAAAAGAGAGGGACAGAAAACGAATGTTTTAAACCTTTCTTCAACCACCGTTTTTTGGTAGATTTCTATATAAGGTTATAACATAAGTCATCGTTTTTTTTTAGATAGCTTCCTGTTTTTTTTCGACTGATTCTGAATCTGAGCCATGAACCTGTATATTTTTTTTTATTTTAGCTACTCGGTTCCTCAAATGTTAAGTAACATTGGCGCAGGTTTGCAGACACTTCTCATAATGGAATTTGTGATTTCACGTATTAGACGAAATCGAATAATAGACGTGTCCTTGAGTGAGGTCGAGTCACTGACTTCTACAGTCTTAATAAGTCAATTCGAAAAAATCTAAAACACCTTTAAAGTCAGATACGACATGATGTGCTTCGTTTTTATTTCAGTTGATAAAAAAAAATCTAGAAGCAGTGCCTTTTTTTACCTGAAATTATGTTCATATTTGTACTTCTTGATGACCGCCGGTGAAAATTGATCTTGCCAGAAAGACGTACATTTGAATACACTGATTTGATTTTAATGCAAAACTGGTGCCTGTCCATGACCAAAGAAACCTGCATAAAACGATACAGTTGGTCACTCACTAAAGCGCTTTATATCCGTTGTATCGGGTTGCTACTAACCTTTTAATTACGAGGAGCGCGGGAAACACTTATCCGATTTATTTGCTCAGAAGCGGATCCAAAATGTGATGAAAACTGTCAGATTTCACAATTTGCGTTGGAATTAGCCATCACCGCAATATCGATGCAAGCGCGGGTAACGGAGGGACGTTGCCCTATTGGATAGGAAGTCTGTCTGAAGATATCAGCCATGCTGAAAATTTTGCTACTTTGCTGACGCCTGAATACCCGGTATTTCCTATGTCGGTTTGATTGGGTAGAGTACCAGAATTTACTCGGTTTAAGAGGTATAAAGGAATTCTAACGGTTGGGTACCACTTGCGAAGGTCATTGTCACGTTTCGGGAGAGATGACGTTGAAGAATCACAGCGAAATACAAAGCCAAGTATTTTGTCCAGTGATTGAGCGCCAATACCAGACACCTGTTCGCATATTGTTGACAAATTCATACGACAACTCATTGCGTACTTACGAACATTCTTATAGTTGGTTTTACCGAAGGCGGGAAATTCACCAGGATTAAAATTGTTGCGTCAGATGTTTAACCCAGGATTGCTATATGCCTGCCGATTGGTCGTACAGAACTTATGAGGTTTGTTGAGCCAATTAGCAACATTGTTAGATGTTGGTAAGGCTAAAGGGGAGTAAAGTATAGGACACATGAACATGGTACAAAGAGCCCGCTCGCTTTAAAAATATAAAAATAATGTTCCTTTGTCTTGTCTAATGCCTTAAGAAAAAGAAATGAATGGAGACTATGGAAACGCTTTGCAGCTATTCGCAATATAGAGGATAATTAGCATTAGTTTGAATATAGCCCTAGATGGCATAATCCGCCATGCTATAGGGCAAGATAGACATATTACAATGACTACAATACATGCACCTGTTTTATTGACTTCCATGAGATGACCCAAGTTGTACAGTGATCTATTATACTCTTGGTATTTCCACGTGGGGCAAGGGTGATTTTATGTTACTCGCCAAGTGTGACGTCGTTTGCAATTCATCTTCTTATTGGCGATATTCCGTACTGATTTAGGAAAGCGCTTGAATTTGTGCTCTTGAATGAAAGATTATGATTAATTTTCAATCACACATTCTTTTATGGAAGGCAAGAGTAATCTTCTTGGGTTAAAATGGTGCTGTAGCACATATAATGTACAATTTTGATTACGGGAACGATCCGTGGAATTCCAAAAGTAATAACTCGCGGTACTCATAGGTACAAATACATACCTAGAGATTCTGGAATCAATGTAGATTTCCTTAATTCCTTTAAATAATGGTTTCATTATAATTGTCAGTGTCATTGGCATTTTGGAATCATTGTCCTTTCTATATTCCGCAATTACATCACCCTTTTCATCATTTGATATTCTACTCCTTAAACATGAAAGTTTATGCCAGTTTTGGTACAGTCAGATTAAAGTTGGATTCTTTTGGTGCTAAACTTGGTCTCCCGATATTGACATTTTACCGATTGATTGGTACGCACCTATATATTCACCCTGTTGGTATACACTAGTTCTGAATAGTGGCAGAGACCTTGGTTAACTTGTTTCCATTTATTTAAACCACGTTGTACCTCTTAAACGGGTTAATGAAAAACCTATGCACAAAGCGTTGTTTAACTCGCCAAAGGAAGCATACAAAGGCTTCATCGTAATGCGGCTGGTATAGATGATATCTCTGCAATGAGATGGCTTTTAGCTCTTTAAGGGGTTACAACAGGGTGAGTTTTAGTGCAGCTTTGATTGGCTAGTTGGATATTATTATACCATTCGAACTACTCTGTATCATTGGCTATACCAGGTTTTCGAAATAATAGTTGATAGGAAGTTCACACACAAAACAGGTAATTAGGAACATTGAAGTTCGTAGTAGAACAGTGGAGTAGGCAAGCCTTCGGGTTCTGAAAAGGGGCAAAACCTTGATCAAGGGGATAGTAGTCCAGGTCGGAGGGTAAATAGGTCCAAAAACGGCTATGTTGCAGGATTTTTTTTCATCACAATTTCCCGATTCACCTTTTCTTTTTCAAGGTGGGAGGGGGGAAGGGCACTATATTCTTTTCCCCCCATTTTCGCTACGCCTACTGGAAGGAAGGTGTTTTAATATTCAGTACTACCGTATGGTTTCAGGGGCAGCGCCAGAGGGGCAACGGGGCGTAAATTCCTCTTAATGTTTTTCTTTTTCACCTCACTCCGTTTGGCCCGTGTGCGGCCAATGGGGCCAAATTGGTTAAAAATATTCAAATTTTTGGTATTGTGCCCCCAAAATTTCACTTCCAAAAAATCACATTTCCCCCATAAAACGTAGTCTGGCGCCACACATTGGTTATTAAAATACGCTATCAAAGTTGCACTAAATCACCCCAGTACAACCCCTTAATACACCACTTTGATTCAAAAACACAATGCCATGCTCGTCACAGACCATGGCCTTGAAGTAAAACACATCTACTTTTTTTTTTTTTTTTTGTTGCAAAAACAAGAGTCTTTTCGGCATTTCACATCGACGAGCAGTCACAGTAGTAGTAACAAAACCTTTTCGTTGATTTTGTTTCAATACGGAGAACCCACTCAAGTTTTCAATTGGGTCAAATAATATCATTTCTTTTGCAAATTACCTAACGCAAGTAATACACAGCACAGGCAACAGGAAGCTGGTTGCCTTTCACGTTTATTGATTGAACAATTCTATAAATTTGGCGTATTGATTCCGCCTTCACGTGCTTTTCCCATAAGCCTCATGCCATACATGCATCAATTCATAGACTCACTTTGTTTTATGCAAATCACCAGGTGTTTATGACGTAGTTATTTCGTTTACAAGCGCCTCTGCTGATAGATATCAATAAAGATGGTTAAAAAAGGGAACACGTCGAAGTTTTCAGGATCTAAATTGTGCTCATATCGTTTACACAGAGGAAAAAAATACATAAACTATGTAAATATAGAACTCATCCTAATAAAGTTACAATTTTACTTAATTTAGGAAACTAAAACTTACCTTTTTTACTTAATTATTAAGAGTTCATAATTTTTACATAACTTGTGTATTTTTTTTACATAACATTTTTCTCTGTGTACATAATACTTTACAACCAAGTAAAAGTAGTAATATTGTAATAAACTAAAACAATATTTGTTTATTAAATTCCAATGGTAATAATGACCATTCGTTTCTATACACTAAAAACAAGCCTACCCCGTATTATTTCAGGACTATTAGGATATCTCACTGCCAAACCTTTGCGTGATCTATAGAGCATGCAGGTGTTAACATTCACCACTTTTAACCCTCGTTTAATCATAGGTTTATAACACATAAGTCAGCTGAGTTTTGAGATAGGTTCCCCAAACTAACCGGGCTGTCCCCTGGGAAGACCATCTAAAAAAACACTGACCTTAAGACTAGGCTTGTTTGGACTCATTTGAATGCTTTTCCCTGCTGATTCTGAGTATTTAATGAAAAAAAAATGAAACTTTTGTAAACATTAAAACCTTTACAACTCTAAACTACTTCCGTCGCTTCCATGCCCCAAAGGCTTAACTACTGATTTATTTATATGATTGGAACGGTGAGAAGGAGCGTGCTAAATTCAACGTTAATGACATGCAGTGTGAGTTAAAACTAGAACAAACTCCTCCGGGTGTACGATCAAACAAACCACATGAAAATGAGGAAAATAACATAAAAAATCCCTGCCTTGCCTAAGGGTCTTTTACAGGCTTTATTATATATTTTACTCCGAACTAGAAGAATCCTAAGTTTTTTAGTGTCCTTGTTCTGAAGCCACCAGCGGATGTATGTTAAACTACCCGTGCGTGAAGAAATCATCTACAGTAGGCTCTCGAAACGGCTATAATTGCGTCATATACTCCTCTGTCCACATTCGCTTAGTAATAGAAGCTTTACGCCGAGTTGGCAACTTAAGAGTATTTATAACTATATGAAATTTAATATTCAATCTAATGTCAGGTTAATGTAGAACGTTAGAAATGTTCCTATAAGGTAATGTGGAAATGAGAAAAGCCCCTGCCCGTTGCATTATACACGACGCTCTCATATCTTGAGACTTTGAGGGTGACCCACGCAGTGTTAATCCTCATACCAGTGGAAGAAAATTGGGAAAAATAACAAGTATCATCTCGCTCTTTATCCCGTCACTGTCCTTTCCTCTTTAATCCTCTTCCGCTTCCATCGTCTCAAAATCGTGAAAAGAGTTCAGAGGGAATCATGTCTTGCCACAGTTGGCTAAGAATAAATTAATCTTCATCAAAATAAGTTACCTTTCCCTTTCTGAAAGATAATGAGCCGTTTTCGGTAATTGTAACTGTCAAATATAATCAAGTTTGGATACTGTTTAGTGGTCATACAAATTCATTAAGAAAGCTATATTTTCATTCCATATCTATAGGGGGCCCTTTTACGAGGCTAAATTATTGAATGGCTTTTTGTTTGCCCTCCAGATCATTCAACATGGAAGAATACAATACTGCACCTGTTCAACCTGAACATTTCAGTTATTTTCTGCCGGTGATGCTTTGGTATTCTATCACACGCTTGCGTTGTTATCTGAGGACTCGTCTGGTCCAGTCTACCTATTGACCTCCTGTGAAACCGCCTATTACAGCTTAGGGTATCCGCGAAAACTGAAGATGCCGGCTTGTACAGTCAAGGGTACTCACTCTACATTATGTGAGATAAAGGATGTTTGTGGATTGATAACCCTTTGATAAGCCTTACCAATGATTGTGGATCGCTAAGCAGAAGACCCTTTCCGTGAGTTACCATGCAGGGCGCTGACATGTGCTTTTGTGGTCATCTACAGCTAAATATTGATGTTGTGTATGTACTCGGGGTTTTTTGTAGGGCTAATTAGGTGGTTTTGTGCGCTTTGAGGTGTATGATTATGTAAACTCATGCTAAAGGTAACTTAGGAATCGATCCGCTAAGTAGCATGGGTAATGCGCATTTTTCACCTGCCAAGAATATCGCATATGACCCGAATCTCTCAGCCAACAGACTCTACCCATTCTGGTTTTTGTAATGTTCTACAATGCACTTGCGTTGCTGCATCGTCCTATATTGATCTAGGGTTCGCGAGTGGAATAACTGTAACGCTTTTGTTAAATTTGAAAGGACCAAACATTAGGGGTGTCGGCATTTCATTTACACCTCGCTTACAGAGCCCTGTCTATAGGTTGCATAACCGTCTAAGACACTGTGTGGAAGCTATTTATCAAACATATGGATTATTCATTGTATTGATAATAGGAAAATCATACATCGATCGAGAAAGAAAGCTTTGTCACAAAATTGCTGTATTGTTGTTACTGTAGGCGAAAAAAAAAACTCTAAATGCATTATAATGTGAATGCCATTAAGAATGTATTTTTCGGCAGTAATCAAAACGCTGAGCGATTTTTTTTCAAAGATTACGATCATCTTGCTTTTTTTTTTTGGGGGGGGGGGGCTGTGCATATGCAATCGCGTGCAATGTTTTTTGTCACCTCGTCCTTAATAGGAACTATAACAGTATACATTGTTAAAAGGCGAAATGTCGGGTACAGGATCATGCCTTTTTGAAGAAATGCCGTTGGTCATTTCTTGGGGTTCTACATTTGCTCAAGCCACCTTGATTTTCTGTTAGTTATAGGTATACACTAAATCGAGATGAAGAACCCCTATTAGATATTTTGATAGTAAACGAATGTCTTTTGAAATGATGATTACATGTTTAAGCCAATTTGCTCAGGCATTGATGCAGCCTATGTCTCTACACATTCCACCACTAACCTTCCTGCCACATCAAAATCTTGGTTGGAACGACTTTCTTGTAATGGTATCTAAAAAAACCCTGCTTTACATGTCGAAATGCACTGGTATATTTAAGAAAAAGATGGTTTAAACTTAATGTTTACATTATATTGTACTGTTTATAATTTTCTCTAAGTAAATGGGAGTTTGAGAGTACATTTGAGGCAATTTCGCCTCGACTGGCACGAAGATAAGAACATTGGTCCCAAAACATCGTTTAACGTTGACTAACAATCGTTTATCTTTGAATTAAGTGAAATGGATTTATTGAATTATAAAAAAAGGGTTATTTTTTCAAAGTAATATAGGGACCAAATCAATCTCACCCGCGGGGGGCGTTTCCCCGGTTCTGCTCGGTTCCAGGCGGTTTCATTTAATCTCGCTCAATCATCTGAATCTCTAATCCGAGGAGTAATTCAGTAACCCATGAATAACTTGAACCGCGCGCGAACCGGGCACAACCGGAAAACGCCCGCCGTTGAGTATTGAACAGTTTATGTTCAAAAGTTTAAGAATCGTTGTCACTCACTTGGTCATTTTTTTGTACAGCAAACTGCATCTGTTAGAATTGCAACTGGCAGTGCCCTCAAATTCCTGTATTTGATTTGCATTCCGTAAAGTTGCTTAAGTAAAATACATTGAGCCAATCATGGATACTGTAACAAATGTGGTTAGACCTCAGAAGGTTAACATACCATCATACGTTGAAAGGTGGCAGAACTCAAAGGGTTAATGTGGTAGAACTCAGAGGTTGAGCAAACTTATAAAGGGAGGGATGATTGTCGATGATGATCTCATTACCATTTTTCCTTCTTACACACAACCTGTTTTGGGATTAGGAACACAATGTCTGGTGTTTCACAGAATTCGTTCAAAGTTTTGTTTGCTTGTTTGTTTTTTTTTCAGTTTTAGTTTTACAGGTGTAGAATACAAAAATCTTTACTGATTTATTTTGCCATCAAGTTTACATTTTTGATCTGAGTTAGCTCATATTTTTGTGCTTACTGCTGTATTCTCCAGAATAAAACATTTGCTTACTGTGCTGTATTCTCCCAGAATAAAACATTTGAATATATTGTAGTGTGCACAATCAACAAGCTAAATGTTTGTTCAGCGGCATTATAGTCCAAACGTTATCTCCAAATATTATCCTTGAAGTACATAGCTATGGCTACTGGACAAATGATATGTTGAATATCCTTGAAGGGTGGGTATTTTGGCTTGAAAGACTTTTGGGGGGGAGTGGTCTATAAGGTCGACAGTGTATTATTGGTAAGTGGAGTATAACAGTTATAGAAACACCCCACTTCAGAACCATATTCCAATCTGATGTAATTACCGCTGTCTTCACACGTCAAATATCACGTGACCTCATCGTGGGTATTCTATATCATATGGCATTCTGGGATGATTAAACTATCCTATTGGATCGACCCGTGTCTTGTTTAAAACATCTCACGAAATCCCGAAGGTAACAAATTATTATTCGCACACACACACAAACCGATCATTCTAGTAGCATAAAGTTCATGAATACGATCTCTTTTTAAATTACTCACAATTCTAGCCAGGCAACATTATAAACAATATTGATTTTCCGACAGAATTCTCCTCGGCCGTAGAAAGTTTTTGAGCAGAATATATGACCGCAGGGTGTTATATCAATCATATTTTGATTACAAACTAGGGGTGGATAGATACATTTCACACGTTTTTGTGTCATTGTATCTCTTCAATATTTATGTAAAAGTAGACAGTCTGTGTTTAGATTATAAGCAAAAGCAATCACGCTCTGTGAATATTTGAAGGCGCCCATTTTTGCCGAGGCGTTGTTGTTGAACTCGGATGATATAAATGTACAAAGAAATTGTCAGTATCAAAAATATTTATGTTGTCTCGTTACTTCCGCCATAACTTGAGCTCAGATTCCCCAACTGAGTGATGTAACATGACGTACGTGCACACAGATGACATTGATTTGAATAACAATGCCAGTTGTACTTCTGTGAATAGATAAAAGCGGAGGTTCCATGAAAAAAAATGTGGGTATTGCTACTGTTTTCTGGAGCTAGGGACCGAGAATATATACGGTAGGAGAGGAATTGTGATTTTTTGGTCATTTTGTTTTGGAATCTCCCTTATAAGCTTATGTTACAAGTTTATATCCCCTTCCCCCTCCCAGTTGAGCCCCATTTCTGCAAAATTGTTTTATGTCTCCTTTTTTCATGAATAAAAAACGCTTCCTTGAATTTAGAAAATACTTTCGTGTTCTCTAAAATCCCCCATTTCGCTAAACATTGATACGTCCTTATGGATAGACGTCGGCCGACGCGACGCTAGTCTTTTGAACATGCTTTACGCGGCGGATGCATGAACATACGCACTGCGTAAAAAGCATGTTCGAAAGGCTAGCGTAGGCAGACGTCTGGCGATGAAGTATGAACCCACCTTAAGAATTTAAGCAACATCCTGGTGGATTCATACTCTACAATAATTAAGTTGAAGCCAAACGTGTAAAATATACTCCATCACATCCCTGCATGCTTGACCGTCCGTATGAGATTCACTTGAGGTGTCCGGACTGTTGTTTCTTACTTCATCGGCAAATGTCGGCAGCCGCTAGCCTTTCGAACATGCTTGAATAGACGTATAAGTATACTACGCGCATGTTCGAAAGGTTAGCGTCAGCCGATGTCTGCCGATGAATAAGATACAACAGTCCGGACAACTCAAGTGAATCTCATACGGACGGTCAAGCATGCAGGGATGTGATGGAGTATATTTTACACGTTGGGCTTCAACTGAATTATTGTAGAGTATGAATCCACCAGGATGTTGCTAAAATTCTAAAGGTGGGTTCATACTTCATCGGCAGACGTCTGCCTACACTAACCTTTCGAACATGCTTTTCATGCAACGCGTAGTATGCTTATACGTCTATTCAAGCATGTTCGAAAGGCTAGCTGCGACCGACATTTGCCGATGAAGTATGAAACAACAGTCCAGACGACTCAAGTGTAACTCATACGGACGGTCAAGCATGCAGGGATGTGATGGAGTATATTTTACACGTTTGGCTTCAACTGAATTATTGTAGAGTATCATAGTTAAACTAAAGTCAACATAGCTGTGTGTTGAACTCTCGTAATTTTAAGCAAAAGGTTTATGTCAATTTGTAGCTGTTACTGTTGAACATCTGTTTCACTGTTTTCGGCAAACTGGTGAGAAACATTACATGAAATGAAAGCTGCACAAATTTATGAATACGACACAGAAAAAGATTACGATATACAACATTTTTTACAATGCATGGGGATAGTTATACAAACACAATGGTGGGGAAAGGCAAAGCGACAGTGGGGGACTTTGCGACTTGAGAAAGAGAAGGATTAAAACAAGAGAGGGATAGAAGAACGAATGTTTAACACGTTCAACCCTGTTTTTGGTAGATTCTATAAGTCATTGGTTTTCGAGATGGCTTCTTTCGACTGATTCTAAATATGACCTTGAACATGTATAATTTTTGTTATTTTAGCTACTCGGGGCTCAAAGGGTTAAGTAACTTTGGCGCAGGTTTGTCAGACACTTCTCATAATGGAATTTGTGATTGTACATATTAGACGAATCGAATAAGAGACCGTCCTTGAGTGAGGTCGAGTCACTGACTTCTACAGTCTTAATAAGTCAATTCGAAAAAAATCTAAACAATTTAAAGTCAAGAGTAAGACATGAATGTGCTTCGTTTGATTTTCAGTTGATAAAAAATCATAGCAGCAGTGTTACTTTTTTTTACCCGAAATTATGTTCATATTTGTACTTCTTGATTACCGACGGTGAAAAATTGATCTTGCCAGTAAAGTACGTACATTTTAATACAAATGATTTGTTTTTAATACAATCTGGTGCTTGTCGATGATCAAAGACTTGTACAGTAAAAAACTAAACAGTTGGTCCACTCTACGCTCTTTATCGTTGTATCGTTGTATCGTTGTGCTACTATACTTCAATTACGAGCAAATAGGCGGGAATAAATAAAAAAAATCAAGCGTTTTGCACATAATCGCATGCACCACGCAAAATATACACACTGCGTCTCTTGCACTGTCTTGCGCCTATATTTATTTCATATCAGTTCGCACCGTTATGAGGCCCGTCTATTTGGTGATAATCAGAGTGAACCTTGATTGTCTTGAGAAAGATACACACCCTCTCGTATTCCATCGACTGACATACATCCGTGAACATACGCTACGTCATGTCTATCCTACGTGCGTCAAAACTCCATATAGGCCTACCAATTATTTTCTTGTTGCACCTACAATGCTTTAAACACTGTCCGAAGTTAAATCCAATTTGGATTGATCCATAGAAGAACGGAATGCGGCAACATGTGCTTCATACGATTGGTATTGAATACGTATGAGAAACATTCCCTTATTAGTTTATTACAAGGTAAAAGTCTGAAGTGAACAATTGACAAGAATCCCTTTTCAGTGGCATTTGCGACAAAGGAACGGTCGGTAATACGTTAGAAGTTTTGACGTATTTGACTATCTATTTTGTATCATGGCTTGCCCACTTTTCTTTTCTTTGTTTTTCGCATATACTTGGACGTCGTCCCTTCGTAAATGTTAGCAACTCCTGCCGAAAATTCAAAATGAACGGTTGCCCTCAGACACGAAGTCCATATGTTCTTATTCGTAAATAGAACTGCCGTTTTCTGCACGGCACATGCTCTGAGTGGATTTTATTCAAGGACCAGGCTAGGCTAATTTTTGTGGATGAATGGTTATAAACTCCTTCACGATTAAACGAATTCACTATTACTTATTCAAATAAAGTTTAAGAGTCAAAAGTATTTCAAAGAAGCAGTAATGTTTAGAAGGGCCGTATAACAAGTCCATATTGTCTGGCAGGCGGGTGTTCTTGGAAGGCATACATTGTCTGGGTTCCAAGTTTATTTCTGTACAGTGTATAATTCCAACAAGTCCCAGGCCACATCCAAATTCTTCATAAAGTCCTTTGAGTACCTATGGAGTAGCCACAGACTACCTCCCTCCATGGGGGTACCATATCACCAGCCACGAAAGTGGGGGTGTCCATCCATCCAGTTACACCGGCATTGCCGTAACCACTAATGCCCCTAATCAGAGTAACCGCTTACAAGGTACTATCCATGCAAAGAGCTTCAAGCTGAATAGTGTTATATCTTATACTTGAGTATTAAATATGTCCTTGACACATATATGTCATACTATTTGGTTGTTTTAAATGACTCAACTAGACTCACTATTCTAAGCTTGAATACATCAGAAAAAGACGATCACATCAAATGTTGGGCGCCCCTATGGGCTAGAAGTGTTGCCTACCTAGCAGCCCCTATGGGCCTAAAGGTTGCCTACTAGGCAGCTGGTGGGGAAGTACCTATTTTAAGTGCTCAAGATGGTTGCAAAGACACTTCACTTCTTCTCGGTGCACTCCATTGTTACCTTAAATCACCGGGCAGGCAAATTGAGTGAACACTGCTACAATGGTACTCTAAGCAAACATAGCTGCTAGATGTACCCAAATGGGCTTGTACAGGTACTATCTGTAGGTCCCGCAATGATTCAACGGGTAATACCGCTTGGAGTAGAGCTAGGAGTAACACACGGAGTACCTTAGCTCTGGGTTACGCAAGAATTAAAATTCAATTGTGTATTCTAAGGGCTTCAAAGTGCCATACCTTCCCACTGCATCTCTGTTGATAATGGGTGACTCGACACTACGACCCATCTACGGCTTCAATAAATGCTCTTTAATAAATTATTTCTACAAATTATCTGATCTAATTCGAATAATATACTTTCAAGTGACAGACGTGGTTATTAATTATATCACCAAAAATATAGTCTCTTTTTCTTTAAGTAGTAAAGTCAATTTGGCGACGGAGTCTGGACGCCCTAAAGTCAGAATCAAATCGAAAATTCAGTTCGGTGTGAAACCCTAAATTAGGTTGTCGTGGTATAGGTTCGATCAAACTAAAATAAATGACGTATCAAAATTCACACAACAAATCGTAATCGTAATAAAATATTGAATTATCATCTCTCAGAACGCGTCCACCACAAATCAAGTCAAAGACTGCTCAATTAACGATCAAACTAATGTCATGAACGCGTTCATGATATTAGTTTGATCATTAATTCAACAGTCTTTCGCTTGATTTGTTGTGGATACCATCAGGTACGTGTACAATGTACGATTAAAGAAACAAGCAAAATATTTTTAAATTTTAGCAGCTATTTTTGAATAATCAACTTTTTTAAATCAGAAAACGTCTTGACAAAAATGTCTTCATACAAATTTCTATAATAAAAGCGTAGCGTGTTGTTCATCAAGAAAGCTAAACGTTGCAATATTTCCTTAATTAATAGGTGTTCCATGCATTAGTCTATGACGTGAGTTGATTTCTTTAAAAGAAGTTATTTTAATTTTGTTTAGTGTATCAAGGCTTGCATATGCTTCTTATGGTCGGCTTCTTCGAACTGCTTGTGTTATAAATGTGTGTACAATAATGTAGGCTAGTGAGTGAGTGAGTGAGTGAGTGAGTGAGTGAGTGGGTGGGTAAGAACGAGTGAGTGAATGACTATGTTTGTGGGTGAGTGAATGAGAGAGTGACTAAATGACTGCCTGACTGAGTGAGCGACTGCCTGAAAGACTGAGTAAATGTGTAAAATGAGTGAGTGAGCGAGCTGGGTATTTTTCAGTATGTGGAGTATATCTTTGACCGGTTTGTTTGTGTGTGTGTGTGGGTGCGCGCGTGCGTGTTTGTGTAAGGGTGTGTGTGTTTCTGTGTGTGTGTGTGTGTGAGTGTAATTAAATATTGTTTATAGACAGTTAACAATAATTATACACAGCTTATGATATGGTGTATTGTACAGAAATAATAACGTAAAGGCTCGAAAAAAAAAACTATAATAAAAACCGGATGTTTGTGCAGGTTTATGGATGTATAGCTGCGTGTTCAAACTTCCACTTGTTAAAGAATGAAAAAAAAAAAAAAAATTAAAAGATATCTTGTTACTTTTATTTATTTGATTTATTTCATGCTTAGAAATACAACTTATTTAACGAATCAAGTTTAACGCATCTCTGATAGCTACTTTGTCCCCGAGCTCAGTTAAATTATCGAACAAAGACAATTGCATTTGATCTAAATCGGGAGCAAGAGAAAGATCAAATCTTTTATTCTCCTTCTGCAGCTGCAGCGGATGCAGGACTTAGATTACTTAGACACACTGTTTTTAGTTCTCAAAAAATCAATAGGCAAAGTACGCTAAAGTAGACGCGACACGTGGGAAGACCGCAGATCAAAAAACAAAAAACACTTCGCGCTAATGGGTAATGAACCGAGTACCTAACCTAAAATTAGTACCTAGTCCGGAGTTGATATGTTGAACTACATACAAACTTAATTATGTCGATCTCCCAACATGTAGTTCAAGAGTGTTACACTTTTTTGAATAGCTGCATGCAAAGAAGTCCTATTATAGCAAAAGAGTGTATGTTTGATTTAGATTCTAAATACTATACTTTCTTTTGCCATGGCTGGGTTAACGCCTTTCCCTTCGAGCATCGCATAGAAAGAGGCTGCAACTTTTAAATGAAGAAAACTTTCTTTGGCAAGTTATACATAACACTGTAAACCAAGTTGCATCCTTTTTCTCCGTGTGAGTAATACAGGGAAGTGAAATAACATACTTTGGAAGAAGGAAGTACAATGTCTGGAAGCTAAAATTTTTAGATACACCCATTTGTCAAAAGGCGAATGTAACCCTATGAGGGAGCAGTAATAAGCAGTGTTTCTATCCTGAAGTAGTACTTTGGCAATGTACCAATTCCTGTCTTTTCGGAATCTTCATGTTTATCATCTTTACGGCTCGTTTATTCCCTGCTTGACGCTACTCGTTTGCCTGTTCATCGTTAGTTCCTTCTCCGAGGATATTTGGTTTTAGAATATTAACCCAACCGTCGGCCGAATAGCTGATTTCCATTGCTTGATCGGCAACACTAACCCATACCCTAACCCTAAGGCTACCCTATCCCTAAACCAAAGTCTAGATTTAACCCTTACCAAAATACTATAGACCTAATCCTAACCCTAACACACAGAAATAATTACACAAGAATTATACAAGTTATGTAAGAATTATACAAATTCTGTAAAAACAGAAATAAGTAAAACGTTACCTGAATTAAGTAAATTTGTACTAAATGTAAGTAAAATTTTATAATTATTTACCTAATTAATATGAAGTTCTACGCTATGTATTTTTTTTCAGTGTGGACTTTTGTTCGGTGAAATAGCCACTTTGGCTATTCAACGACTGTCAGGTGAAGCTGTTTTGAAGCTGGATATTAAAAGTTGATTGGCTTTGGCCAAAAAGGCCATTCTCGGCCCGTCCCTGTCGGGCCAATAACCACTTCCTTACTTTGTTACTTTACTCTTACGCGTTTCTTACAGCGAGGCTTCAAAATTTCGCCCTTGTTTGACCGGCTGGTCGTAGCGGTTGAACCCTGTTTCATTCCTCGAACATTAGAAACCGGTTACAACCTGAACCAACCAGATTAAACCTGCCAGCAACTGTTGGTTGAGGTTTGGGGTAGCCCCTTAGATATATTATTTTTTTCTTGCGAATGTGTGAAGTGTAAAAAAAAACGGTTGGACTTTGAATTTATATTCAACGACTGCAAATTTAAGTCCTATCCTAACGTTAACCAGTTTATATTTATATGATGCTCAAAGCGCGGTTGACAATTATTATTATTACGCCGCCTTCAAGAAATCGTCACAATCATTTCGCTTCATCTAGGTGGCTGCTCAAAGATATGCCTCAGAAGCGCACAAGCCTATCAGCACTTAGATTGTAATATTCCTTACAACAGCTCCTCAGATTTCGCTTGGGTCGACGATGCAGTTGAGATTAAGTATCTTGCCCAGGTGCACAAACACGTTAACGTTGACCACAGTGGGGCTCGAACTCACGATTAAAACGGTCTAGAGTCCTACACTTTTCCACTGGACCACACGTGCTCTCAGTATTCACAAGCATGCATTTTCTTTTCTACTACACTGTCCAAATCCCCATCTTTCAGTCTTCTCTTCTTCTCCTCCCCACAACTGATTTTTCCTGTCGTGCATTATTTAAAGGTATTAAATGATGTGATGTTAGCGCGGTTGTGCGGATGGAGCAAGTTATTCAGCGCACGGATTTTCAAGGTCCAAATTCCTCGTATCTATGGTAAATCTGAGCCATGAACTGTTGTGCATTATATCCTATGTTTTCAGCATTAGCGACATCTGCAGCGTTTCTGGTTTCTGTTTAAGCATATAGCCACCCAAGTGACGTACGTGTTTGTACTAAAAAGAAGTGTTTTTCTTACTGTTTAATTATCCTTTTTTGGGGATGTATCTTTTTCACCTAACATTTACACGTGGTGCGGCAAAACAGGCTGTAAATACATGCATGGCAGCTTATTTTCATTATATTTATGCTGGTAGCAGTAGTTTGAGTAAAACAGAATGGTTTAAGCAATGGTAAATTAGGCACCAATAAAATAGAAATCAGTCTCTATCAAATCAGTCGAGGTAATTTCGAGTTCTTGAAACATCGTATAAAGGAATCGATAGTGGATTTCTTGTGAATGGTTAGGCATATCAAACATAAATGTGAAAGAAGATGAAGGAAAAAAATAACGATAAAAATCACAAGTATTCGTGGGTAATGACTGCTTAGTAGTTGCAAGTAAAAGCTTTCCAAAATAAATATATAAATTGCAAAATGTATTTTAAAACTTATGCAGGATTTTGTGTGCACTTTTTACTATCAAAGTTCAACAAGCAATCTAAGGTCGGTATTTTGTTTTTATTTTGTACGAGAATCTAAAATTGTCATTATGCTTCAGTTTATGTTCAAACAAGAAGAAATATATTACCTTAATGCAATTCATCTTTCAACACGAACGTTGAACTTGGCATTACGATTGTATGACAACTAAATCTTGTACGTGTTTCAAAAGCTAGATTATCAACAACACAATACATATTATGCGAATGCGTTTGGGATATTACTAAAAGAAACCTGCAGGTTATTTGGCTTAACATATTCAAATATAAAGAAGAACAAATATTCAGACACAATAAATAACTACTGTTCCATTTTTTTTCATATGACAATTTTCAAAGCCAAATGGTAACAATTATAGAATACATTATCATGAAAGTAGTTTTCATCTTGGGTGATTGCTGAAACAACATGACATCACTGTTTTAGAATTTGATTTTAGAACTCAGAAGCCAGAATTGCATTTTTTTTGTTTAAAACATTCATAAGACTGACATCATTATACCAATGTTCTTGTGACAGTACGAGTTGTGATATGTTGTCATTGTTCTCAGTTGGCATTCAATTTTGATACACTTGCATCGACAAATTCGTACAAAATATTTAGTATCTAAAGCATATTTAATTACGTGGAAAATATTTAAGTAGGTATGAATTTCACTAAACCTAATTCCTTGAATCAACCCATGTATTCTAATTTATGTATCGGAAGGTATGTCAATTTTGTACACCAGAAACAATGTTAAAGACATCTGTTTTTAGAATGTCGGCAATTGTCCAATGATGTAAGTCAAACACCTGTTGATTCCGTGGGGAGCCAATGTTACCCTTTGCAATGCTAGTAGAATATAGTACAATACATTAAGAATTTACAACACATACAACTTATTTTACATTCAAAGGCAAGATTTGCTTGTTACATTTTTTGTGAACCCTGTATAATTTTTCAGCATTGACTGCCTCCAATTTCTCGTTTTCTGCAACATTAATTTGTATTGTTTTGCACGGTTTAACTTTAGCTGGTAGCAATTGGATTTTGTGCCAATTGCATTTTGACGAATCTCTCCGGCAAAAAGCACAGGTGCCATTTCTAAATATAACCTCCATTACTTAAAGCTATTTGGATGGGGGATTAGTTCTTTTGAAATATACTGTTTCATTGCTACAAAGTTTCCAGCTTGATTGATACGATTCGGGGATTCCCAACAGGGTAGATCTATATTCGATATTGGCAGGTGAAATGTATATATATATATATAGATATATCAATTCCAAAAAGGAGGTTCGTTGTGTCAATAGCTGCGGCGTGTGTTTTCTAAAGTGGATTGTTTAAAAACACCAAATCCAAAACTAATGTATATCAATGGATTCTATTGATAATTTTGAAAGTACTATTTTTACTTGATGTCGCATTTGTGTTATTCGTTTTGTGTAAAATAAGCATTATTTCACAAGAGAGGAATGAAATTGTGGGAAAAGTTACAAGAGGCAGCACTTTGACTTTGACACAATTTAGGAATTAAACTAATCGTATAATGCTAAATGGATTGTGCGGAATGATGTATGCCATTCTTTGGTATTTGCATTATTGCCGAAGGCATTACACGGTATACTGATAGGCAAAGTATCGAAGTATTGATTATTCCAAAGCTAGCCAATAAAGAGGTAGTTATCTAATTCACTAATTGATTTATTTTTTTGTCAGTATTTTCTTGAGTTCCATTTCGATTAACATGTTTCTTCAATTTGTGTGTGTAACAGTTTTAATAACGTTCGGCGTCTTCTCTTTTTGGTGCTTTTTAATTAAAGAATTGTCGTTACGTTTGGAATAGACACGTACAATTCTACCTTTTTAGGAGTTTGCTCGGTTTTCCTTAAAACAAAAAGACAGCGAAGTTCGTAAATTAAAAACAATTTCTGCGGCTCCTGCTTTTGCCGGCAGAATAAACGATAATAAAATACATTAATAGAAGACAAAAGTTATCAGGTTTATGATAAGGGAACAAAATAAAGGAATCAGGAGCAAGAATGAAGAAAATTGTTTTCTTAATAAAAAGAAAAAGAAAGACCATTCCGCTAAATATGGTTCAAGTTTACCTTTATATCAGCCAATTCTTCGATATTTATATATTGTCTTAAATATAATTGTATTAAAATTTTACAGTAGGCGGGAACTGATTTCGTGGGAAAATCGAGGCTTTTGATTAAAAAATGGAAAACATTTGTTTATGATTTTTGTGTTTTAACCTTATATGGGGAGGACTTCATTGGATGATATAAGGGTTTCATCTTTACTGGGTAGCCCCAGTGGCGTAACCAGACCTTTGCAAATGGGGGGGGGGGACAGAAGGGATACCTAGGCATTTTCTGAAGGGGCGAATTTTGGGTCCTTCTCCAAAGACACTGTACAAAAGGTCAGTTCATGGGGGGGGGGGGGGGGGGGCTGGCGGGAGGGGGGAAAGGGTTCTGAGCGGGGCAGGGGCGGATGTTGGTTACGCCACTGGGTAGCCCTGACCCCAAATCTCACCTGTAAAGTTGTAAGCCGATTTGTCGATCCGTTTTGACGTGAGAGCCAAAAAACGTGACCCTGAAAGACCCATTGAGTGCTGAGTAAAATCAATATCGTTTGACCAAAATGGGGTGTATTTTCGCTCCTTACATCCAAAGTAAACATTATTTAACTCTAACATTCATCAGGGTGATTAAGAAAAAATAGTAGCTTTCTTCTGACACCAAAATATTGAAGGTAAATGTTCCAGTAAATCTGGGGTTTTGAGACTATTAGCGAACGGGCCATGGACCCTTAAAGGTCCCAGGAAATGAGATGATAAACCTACTCCAAATCTTTTATGGGACATTCCATTCCAATAAACAGGGCCAGAAAAAATACACTACCAGTGACATCATTAGTGAAACTATTGATTTTCAGTCAGTGTCATGAATAGATTCACACCAGTCACCTGAAATGTTCTATTACTCTCTGAAAAATCAATAGTTTCACTAATGATGTCATCACCAACCCAAATATTGAATGCGTTCTAGTCCCTCCTTGTAGACTTGACACAAACCACATCAATTCTATTAGCATTTCCTGGGACCTTTAAATTGAGATTCTTCCGACTCCTCAGCGAATAAATATAGACATGTGTTTGGTGTGTTTATGTGTGTTAAAAGCCATTTTGATATCTTCTCGTTTTGGGACGCGCCCTTGCATTCAATGGAATAGAGCGTAGTCATTCGTGTGTAAACACAGTATAGTACAATACCAAAATGGAAAAATACCCAAAGCGTCTGTAACAGGCGTGCCTATGTGAGTGCCTGAATTGCAGGATTTCATTAAGGCGAGTATGTACCTATACCCCTTACGTCCCTAGAGGGAAAATTACTACCAACCTGACGATCACCGCAAAAAAGGGAGGTGGCGCAATTTGTCTTGTTAGATCTAGGAGCAATTTCACCCTAAACACAAGGCAAAAGATACGCTCTGTAATTTTTGAAATGGCATTTAGGGATTTAAGGGATTTATTTGTAACGCCGGGCTACAACAGTCGAGTTTGTGAAGAAAGAAATCGCTACCAACCGCCTACTCTACAACACCCACGAAAGGCACTCACATGTCCAAACGTTCACGACATATTACTTACTAACGCCTGAGGGCAGCATTTGCCCGGCACGGTTCGCCGGGAAATCAAATAATTACCGCAGTTGTCTTTCTATTCTATTCAGCAAGTGCTCTGCCAAAAGTAGAACTGTTAGCTAGAGATCATTACCATTGTTTCGATGTTCGTCCAGACCTCGGTGTTGATATGGGTGTTACAATTGGAGATTAAAGATAAGTTGTCCTATATCGCGTCATATTGCATTGGCAGTCCAATTTGGCTAATTAGCATTCGACTGTTACCATGGTTACACGTAATGCAATAGATAAAGAGATATACTCGTTGATACACACGAGGTTTTTTTTTTGGCGCGAAGGGTATAGCAGTAAATAACAGTAGTATTGCATCTTTAGACGCATTTGGTGTTAGTTTATCAGCATGAAACTGAATCATTACAAATCTGTAATCTGATTTGTTGTTTATTTAGTTCACAACATATCTTTTTAAAAATGTTAGCGCAGTATAATGCAATTATTTCTAAATATAAACAGTTCCATGCAAAACGAAGCAATGCTTAAAATTGGTCTAGGCCTATTTGAGTCTCAACTAGACATACACCTGTAAAAATAACTAAAGCAATATTGAAAGCATGAATAATGAGCGTCGAGTGTATAATACGTGGACTAACACGAATCGCAAGTTGTACGAATTGCTGCAAATATCTAATCCACTACGTAAGATCTTTCTCTGCCAAATCAACAATATTATTTTTGTTCTAAAACAGTCATGACAGTTGTTATCGAATACTTCTTGCACAAGCAAATCGTGATTGTAAGTTGAAGTGCATCTTCATGGCAGAATGTGTGGGGTATGAAAACATGGTGAAGTCTATAGCCCACAAACAGTGCATACTGAAGTACTTTTAATTGAAGGTTTTGTAATTGTGAAATGTGGGTGGTGAGGTTGTGAGATTAGACTCAAATCATTGCAATTTCCATCCGAAGCTGTTGAAAACTGTGCCTGTGTTAATGTATGCATGTACGTGTTCCAACGGGTGCGAACGTGCGAGTGTAACGGAAAAGTAGGGTGTTTGTGCTTGTGCGAGGTTTGTGTGATTATCATAGGTTAATTCAATTCCCGCAATAAATACTGCTAGATTGTACCTTAGAACTCGTATATGTAACTTTATGCTAGGTATCTGGGTTGCCTCGTTGTCTGTCGGTAATGCCTCGTACCTATTAATATTTCATATTACCGAGCACAAGAATAAACTCAGGATAGATTTTGAAATATCTAGTGCGTGTCATAAGCAGCGTGATCTCTCTAAAGCTATCATTTTGATGAGGATCACAAATTCATCTTCGTCGGATTATTACTTTTTTCCACCTGAAAAGTTCAGGTATGGCTTAAGGCAGTCCACCTTGTAATTAACCAAGTAGTCCCCTCTAAATGTGATAAAAACTCAATTTGTTGATTTTATACAAAGTACAAAAAAGAGGAAGCGTAGATACATTTCACACTTAATCATCAAGGGAGATGTCTGCTTTTGAATTCAGTTCGAGACCTTTACGAAAAGGTTAATGACATTCTAAAGTACCTACGAAAGGGTATTAGTCCGTATTTTATTGCTGGCTTAATGTGACAATCCTGATTACTTGTATCCGAGAGAATTGCAAGAATTTGTGTACTTCCACAAATGAAGCTGACGATTATACCGTGTGTTTATTTTGAACTCGCATCAATCGAAACATGCCATGCGCATTGAAATGTGTTGAACTTTTAAAAACCTGTTGCTGACTATATCGGATGAGGTGGTACAAGAAGTCAAGCCTGATGTGAGCGAGAATATGAGAGTTAATTTTCTTAACGTTGTAGGACTGCTTCAACGGAAACGTACTGCATTCCTTGATAGTATATTGCCATCGCAAATCCAACTTCACACATCTTTGATGCCTGTAGGCTAATATGGAGAACAAGGCGAAGTTTATTGGATTTAATTGAATGTTTCGTGGGTAGGTTGCACTAAAGGCTTTGCATTTTCCTCCTCAATGTCCTGTAAGTTGCGGGTGTCATATGTTATGGGTATAGGACATGCGTACTATGAGCTTATAGGTTTCTAGTGTTGTGGTGTAATGGAAATATAGTGTACTTTGTTAGAAATCTTCGTAAATGTACATGTTTTGTTAGGAATTACTTGTAATTTTACAGATTTTTACATTTCCTTTGTTGCCAAATGTATATTTGTTGTCGATTGTTTAAGTACCCAGGAAAAAGGAACAAACTTTACCATTAAATTCTAATAGGTTTAATAACATAAAACTATTATGAAGTATGACATTACACTGTTTTTAAAAGTCATATTTAAAAAAATATTTTTTTTGCTGTTATTCGGACATCGTTTACTGTAAAATTGTGCCGTTGTTCAGTGTATATTTTATAGTGAAAATATTCTGTAATAACGTCTATTTAAAAAAAAGAAAAGTCTGTGAAATTACGGGATTTCCTGTCATATATTTCACTAATATATTTTAGTATATTCTTTCTGATATATCTGGAATTTGGGTTGCCTAATTATCTTTTGTTTATGGACCTCGCTTATTAATGTTTCATACTCTATCTAAGAATCAAGGCTATGAGTTTTGAGTATCCAGTGCATATCACCCTTGATGAGCACACCAAGCAGCAACATTTGGGTGAGAAAATGTCATCAGCTTCTGGGGGGATTACTCTTTCCACCTGAAAGGTTCTCTTTTGGTTCAGAACCCTTTTGGTTAGCCCTGGAGTGGTCCATAAATTTGATTACTTAACCCAAATACATTACACCTTTAGGTTTTGTAGAAAAAGGGGAAAGCATAGATTTAGACACAAAAACGTCGAGGGAAATATTTGGTTTCTCATCTCATCGGTGCTCTTAACTCCAGGCTGAGCTATTTGGGGAGGACTACTGAAATGCTGTTATCTGTTTTCCTCTTAGAAACTGAGTTACGTCTGGAACATACTTTAGTAATTAACGCACGTCCTGTTTGTATTCAATCAACACGATGTTGTATAACTAATGACGAATTTCGTGGTAAAAAGGCAACATGAATTATTTACCAACGTTTCAGGCTTTTGAACTCCTCGTAGCCTAAATTAAGGCTGTTTAAGGAAATTTTTTATTGAAATTGCCAATTTCAGCATCAGAGTATTAAATAGGCAAAACATTACTGTAAAAATACCTTCTTGTTTTTCGGTTGGAGTGAAATAAATGTAACGAGCAGTAAAGCAGTTAATCTGAATTTTCCCCACCTATTACCCCAAGGACCATACACATTAAAAACATACAATGCTAGGAAAATGAAAAAGGCTTGACAAATTTCAATTGGTTGGGGAGCGGGTTAGTTGTTGCTGAGCTCGAGACTCGAGAGGCGGCATCACTACTTGAATGGTGAGAGGCAGACTTTGCTCTTTAATGATATTCATGAAGCCTAGTAGAACCAGCTCCGGTTCGACATGAACATCTGCATAACTACCCTCACTTATAAAGCAATTATACCCTCGTTAACAACATTGCTTGGGTGATTACAGCCACTTTCGTGCCAGGAATGGCGCGATCTCGCCCATAGCAAGGTAACGTATACTGCGTTACAAGTAGAAATCGACATGGCGAGTCCAGCGTGTTTCTAAACCTTCTAAATCAACTGGAAAACTGATTCTGAGATAAACATATTATAATGTTGTGTGTGTGTGTTAGTAAAAGCAAAGTCCCCGCACCTTTAACAATGTGGAAATATAATAATAAAATGAAGTTAGAAAGAAGTCTTGTCTACAGACCTGGAGGGTAATTTTCAATAATATATTATGCTACGTCTTTGTCTGCAAAACATTCATTCGTCAAATATTTACAGGGGCAGTCGAGTGTAGAAGGGTCACCTGCTGTTGAAGACTTTCAAACGATAATTACCGCCATTCATTCTCACCGAAGAATACGTGTGAACATAAGCGATTTCTTAAAATACCATGCTACACTACCTAGACTTGTCAAATTTTAGGTGTCTGTAGCGGAAAAAGAAACAAAATCTAATTGTGCATGCATTCCTTTTTCTAAACAAGCAAAAGCGTTTAAGTTTTAATAATGTTGAGTTAAGGCGCCACTTTCAGTTATTTATTCAGATGATGTACGTATGTGAAACTTCAACGCTACCATAAAGGCAATATAGTGAATATATTTACTTAATCAATCTTACACAATTACAGAAATCCTACATAGCAATTAATGTTCTTAATGTTATGCAGGAGTGAATGCATTGTGTAACTCTATCTACCTCAAGTGTATGTAGGTGTCCAATGCATTATTCATTCTTTTGAAGATCAAATAATGGCAGATTTTGAATGAATGCATAAAAGTTGACTTTGAATAATTTTATAGCCTCGGCGTATGTAACCTATTTTCATCTTGCATTTTTCTTACACTTATTACAAGCCACATCCGGCTGCTGTCCTTAATAAATTCTCTAACAAATTAACTCTATACTCTGTTTCGACCACAGAAAAGAGGTTTTGAATTGATAATGATTTGTCCCTTTTTTCTTAAATGTCATGAATTAGGGCAAACTTGGTATTTGATATTAATAGTCACAAGTCATGCTCTAATAACCAGTAGTGTTTTAGCTTTCATTTTTGTTTAAATTCTGCTGGTCCAAGCAAATATTAAAAGCCATGTACGTTTTTAATGTAAGAGTGAAAAAGGCCACTCTCCAAAAGAAGGTAATTCGTAGAATTTAATCCAAGAGAGTGGAAATTTACCATAAAGAGTGGAACTTTACTCCCAAAGAGTAAAGATTCACTCCAAAGCAGTGAGGAACCACTCCAAACGTGTATAATATCACTCGGTAAGATTGCCTACAATATTATAATACTAAGATAAATCAATGTATTCCTTACCGAGGGATATTTCACTCTTTTGGAGTGATATTTTACTCATTTTGAACGATTTCCACCTATGTTGAAGTGAATTTTACGAATTTCACTCTTTTGGAGAGTGAATTCACTCTTTTACATATAGAAAGTATTGGTATTTGTTTATGAACAACTCATGTTACTCAATTAATTTTTGCACAATTTGTCCTCAACAAAAAAAAGTGCGAACTTGACATTTTGATATTTTGGAAAAGTACTGAAAACATTTAACTAATAGAATATTTTTCCATCTTCACACACAGGTTTTCTTCCTAATTGAGGAGTGCCCACTGGGTACACAAATACTTCACTATGTCTTGGAGTCACTTTGAGGAGGAATATCAAGATTCTCAAGAAGGTGTGGATCCTTGGCAGACGAGTTCCCCCAACGACCGGATGAGAGGTCAGAAAAGATCTTTGCATAGAACAAATTCAGAAGAAGGGTCCCATGATGGGTCTGGTGAAGGCGAATCGTCGGGATCTGTAATGGAGGAAAGTACGTCAGGAAAGCGCGCGAAAACAGGTAAAAAAGGATCACGCAGACGTAAAGTAATCAGTGCCAGAGAACGCAATTCGCGACGATTAGAAAGCAACGAACGAGAACGCATGCGCATGCATTCCTTAAATGACGCATTCCAGAGTCTTCGAAATAGCATTCCACATGTGCACGCCGAACGCAAACTTTCTAAAATTGAAACTCTAACATTGGCCAAAAATTACATTGGTGCACTAAGTAACATGGTTGTCAACCTCAAAACACAATTGGATGAATTACATGACATGTATGGAGTAAACAATGACAGCAACAATAACAACCAAACGATCTTTCCAGATGCCAATGCCAGCGAAATTGCCAGCCAAACCACCGACGATAACGCGCCTTTAAAACCATTTCCGTCTGCCGATGATGTATCATTGAACGAGCAATTAGTATGAACATTGTACTTCCTCGCCTTGTCACGTTTTTTCTCGGACTTTGCGAGATTTTTGACTATTTATTATATCAACGGCTTCCGGAGATGGAGGACAAAAAATAACAACACAACCATGTTTGCAGAATTCATTGGACAAATCGAATCATTTGAAGCGGACAGAAATCTTGCTCCGGGATCGGCAGATTCAATCTAAAGCTGTCGCCAATATTCGTATTAGAAAAAAAAACAACATCAAAGTGACTAGAGGTCTGAACACTTTGACGAATAGCTCTCACACCGTGCCAGGAACCAAGCCTTGGGAGACAAACGGACGTTTATAAACCTAAAAATAGCCTGAAAAAAAGAGATGGTTATATTAAGGCATAGTACCGAGATGGCCATTTTGCGCGCCTCCGGAAAATGTCGACTATATTTTCGTAACAAAACTATAAAAGAAATCGAAATTGAACAGGAGTAGTGTTTGGTGTATTGTATGTATGCAAGTTTCCCTGTTTTGCACGGAAACCATTTTGTTCGCTTCAAGACGATGTTTACACTTCGTTAAGTTTGACTTGGCGCCCAAGGGATATTTCAAAACCTTTTAAGTGTTTCTAGAATATCACTCGTAGAACCAACAATTCAACCGATTGTTAACCACCATGGTCTTGGCTGTATCGATGGATTGTTTTAACTACACAAGGTATTATGTCGTCGATTTTGTTTTCCAAAGCATTGTAATTATTAGTTGCAACTAATAATGGCTCAGTAAAAAAATACTTACATTCCTAATTTTATTTTGATTAATGTAAATTACAAAGATTGTACAAAACTACTCTTTTTCATTCTACAATATCAAGAAAGATTGTCGTTAATCCATGTAATATCGTGTAGCAATAGCAGATGGTCGTTATGTTATAGATGGCATATGAACGTACATGGTTCTCCAGGGATTTTAGTAATATGTATTTTGCAATGATATTTTTTTTGGTGAGATTACTCGAAGATGGTAATTGTCAAATCACGAAGACATTTGTACAGTGACGTAGATTTTAACCTTGATTTCTTGAGGCGATACTACAATATATTTTTGTTTACATATCCTTTTTTCCCCGTTATGTTACAAATGAAACACAAGATACGCAGAGTTTTGGCGCAAAATTTTAATCACTATATAAAAGATATTTTTACAATTAGGGTAAAGAAGTATCAATGCAATGATGACATTTTCATAGTCTTAAGTATTTCTTCCGGAGGATTATATCTTATCTGTATCGTTAACATCATGTAAAATAGCACAGAAATTCGTAAAATCCTGCTGCTTATTTAAATCTCAGCGAAGTGTTGCGTGCTTACAGAGAACCGATCCCTATTACGTCAACGCGTTCCTGCCCTTGGGATAGTCAAAACAATTAAGTAAAATAGAACAAGACAGTTTCGTAATGTATCCTTCTTAAATACATATTTCCCTTTGTTATACTTCCAACGTGAATCACGGGTGTAACAAATATAATACAATTTTCAGTACCGCAGAACGTTTGCTTTTACTCGAATCATGTCGCGGTAATACTGTCGTATGTATAACGTCTTTTACTATTTTATAGTAGGAAATACCAAATTTGACGTCATAATATGCAGCCGTGTTTTATTTTAGCGCGTGCATTGATAAGCCTAGAGGAATAAGCCCTAAAAAGTAGAAAACGTGGGCGGAATAAACAAGGCCTGTTCTCCAGGTGCAAATAAGCTTGGGCGTGCATTTCGACAAACTACCAAAACAAAGCGTCCGATGTACACGGAATTAAATTCACTGTTACAAGATTTGATCCGGCAGGGGAAGTAATGGCCCGCAAAGGTTGTTAAGCATTACATGGCACCTTTAAGTTCAATCCGGATATTTTCCCTGTTACAAAGGATATGTTTTCTCTCCTTCTAACGCTTTGCGTGCAGCCAATTCTCTTTGGGATTAACCTTATAATCCATTTAAAAATAAATAGATGGCATATCCAAAACGATAGAATAAACTGATTTTACACAAACAGCCGGTTCTGTATTGGCATGTTTTGCCCTCTCTTAAACGTATATTACGCTGAATTTCGAACATTGTACTTACAAAGACGTTTTTAATATATCTTTTGAATTTTTGAATGGGGTAAAGGTTGAAACTTCCGACTCCAAAAATGGCCACCCGCGAGCAAGTATTGAATTAAAGGTTATCCCGGCATCGGGGTGGGTGTTACTAGTAGTGTAGCAAGTGAGGGAGTTGAACTTTGATCGGCCGTGTTTAATTGAGCTATTCAGTGAACCAAAAATAACTATTCTAACACGACGGTCGTGACTAGTATTAAAACATTAAGTGTAATGCACAAAGTGGCTACAAATGAACCGAAGAAGGGTTTACTCCAACCATCACATCCTAAGGATACTTTAAGACACTAGAAATGGAGTTCATGTTTGTAATGCCTCTTTGTTACTGATTTCCTTAGGAGTATAATAATGGAAGTGCCTGTCTTTGTTAATCAGACGCATTAAGGAGATGAAAAGTAAGAAGTTAAAAAAGAGCAAAGTTATTGTGAAAAAATGAATTCCGTACAGCTCCAGGTGTTTATATAATATTCGGCAACATAGTCATTGTGAAAATAACTTTGAGCTATAGAAATGGGAAATTGATATTCAACTCTTGAGAATAGGCGAGATATCTATGTCTAAAGACAAATCCGGTCTCCAGAGGACGACCCTGAATACCCATTGACTTTCGAATTATAGATATCTTGTTTCTCAGTAGTATTCTACGCCGGATATATTATGTTGTTATTGTATGAAATAAAAATATGCCATCATCAAATTTGTTTTGAGACCAAGGTGGGAAGGTTGCCTTTCTAAATGTCAATGTCAATGCCAAAGTCAGAGAGGTCATAAAAGGTGAATCTATTATCAATATCCCAGGTAGAGAAAGTCAATATTACTAGACTCATGAAAGAGCGTTGAAGAAATATGTACCGTGACTGAACGAATTTACCGGCGACAAATTTCGAAGACATTTTTCTTTTAATACAAACATTTTCATTTTTGTGTGGATTGTGATACTTTAGCAAAAACTAATTGAGTCAGTCAAAAAAAGCGTTGAAATGAGATATGCACACTAGGATCTATCTTATCTAATGTTACATCTATATCTTTTCGAGGATTTTCTCTTACTCAAATAAAGTCCTTATCTACAATTATATATCGACGACCAGTGGGCATTTATCATTTTTTTTCTTGTGTAAATTGTGGCGGGCAAAATCTCTCAAACCGTCTAGATACTTATCTATGCGTTTTGGACACTAGCTATAGTCATCTCTTAATGTTCATCCAATCGAATTGCGCGGACGATTCCGTCACTGACCATTGAACCACCTCTGGGAAATTAGCGGATATTATATTGAAACGTACTTTACTACTACAGGTCTCCATAAAACACTTTCATTAACAAAAGACTCTCTTTTTCCTTACGCACATATATACAATTTTATACATTAGAGCCTGAGAGAGGGAAATAGATAATTTGTTAACCATATTCAAATTAAATCAGGTAAACACGTTTTTGATACCGATTGATTAACTCTTTAAAGAGGAAGTTGAAATGATTTGTCATAAATTGCCCAATATTGGTAAATATACACATTTTTGCAAAGGAAATGATCGAAGAAATGACAAAATATTTGACGAATTTCACAGGTGCAAAACAACAACAAACGATAAATAATTATTTTACATATATACAGGGTGAGTCAGAAAAAATGGACCCTTATTGTGTGCGCCATTTTGAATCTTTAAGAAATATATATCTGAAAATAGAGGCATCAACGGAAAGCTTATTTTATTAACTTAAAATTTGCTGCAAAGGTCATTCACATCGGTTAGGTATAGACCGAGCCACAGTCTTTGAAATTCACAAGACAGCTTTGCCCCGACCACAGATTCTCATTTAAATACATGGCGGTTAATTAACGAAGCAAATCGCTATCCAAAATTGTGATAGAAGTATGTCCATGTTTATGTTAATTTAAGTGGTATCTTATGGTGTCAAAGTCAGTGACAATGGTAAGATTTATTTGAAACACTCTTTTTAAAAGATATGGCATATTTTGGTCTACAAATAAAGACAATACTTATGCAGTTTTATACCTCAAAAGGTTGCCACGATGTTTTGTGTCTTGGTATGGTATATTTCATTTAACTCTTCCAGAAACTGATGCATATGTATGAAGTTACTTTATTTTTCAAATGATTTTATGAATGACGAAGGTATAGAAAGGTATCTAGAGGGCATCAGTGGTAAATTTTGACTGCGTTTCGTAGGGTTAAATATCGTAACATTATTTCTGAACTCAATAAATTGCACGATTTCTTCGTGATACTGATTTGATTCCATGAACGCCGTTCATTTTAATGTGAATACGTGGAAGAGCGCCAAATACTGATTGATTTAAAAAAAAACCCAGTCTGCCTAACCGACGTAAATGATCTTTGGACAAATTAAAGCTTATGAAAAAGGCTTTCCATTCTTACCACATTATGTTGAGATTATGTTTCTTAATATGCAAAATGGCGGACTCAATTAGGGTTCATTTTTTCAGACTTACCCTGTATGTGGAATGTTATATTCCTGATATTTTTATCTCTCAGAGCAATGTGGTTGTTCTAGAGACTAGGTCAGGTCTTTTGTTGGTATTAATCACCCTGAGATAATTTTCTACTGATGGTTTCTTTAAATTTCAATTTGAATCTGGATTTACACCTATAAATCCATAAGGGGTGGCTTTCAAACTAAACCACTAAACCACTGGGTCCCTGGCGGTTCAAGACGGTTAAACCGGTTGTGTTTCACCGCTTCCAACGGAAAAGAACCACCGGGTTAGTTTTAAAGCCGCCCCTGAGTATTTATATGACACAAGGCGCGAAAATACATCATCGCCTAATCTTGCTTTGACATGGCGTTGCACTTTTTTACCGTATCAAATATTTTCAGTTCAAAATAACTACGGGTCAGTCAAATAAGGGTATTTAAGTGTTTTCTTAATCTACAGAATATTGCAACCAATAAAAGCTACCCGTTCCACTATGTAACAGCTGGCTGCAAAGGACCTTTAAGCTTTTCATGAGATGCCCACCAAAACTCCTAAATTCTTTTAAGTGTACAGGGGTATATTAGATTGACATATACTACCCACGGAAGCTAAATATATATCGCCATATTTTAAGTTTTTCCTCTTCTTTTTTTGCTTGTAAACAGATTAGCAACAATGAAGCGCATGTTTCTTTGGTTGGCTGTGAATCTAAAAAATCACAAATAAATGTTTACCATAAAACACGTGCAATCCTGGGTCAGGCTGGAAAGTCTAAATACGCGCTTCTCAATTGGACTCTTAACAAATTTTGCCGCCAAATTGTTCTATGTAGTCTGCTGCGATATGCAAATGGTTGAATGCAGTGAATTTGGCATTGCCAGATTTGTCTTTGTTTTGAGGTTCTTACATTTAAATTATTGCTTTGAATGATTTAGACGAATAGTTGAGTAGAACAAGGGAGAAAAAAATCCAAATAAAACACTCGCTTTTGCGTCTAGTGGAATGGCAATTACAGCAACCTTCCCGCACTGGGCACAAACAATGTCCGCACGCTTTCTGTTAGCAATCAAGATTGGTCAAATGCCAATGACACTCAAAATCAAACACTTCGGCTTAAATCAAATGTAGATAAATGCCTGAAAATAGCGTCAGGATGGGTGACTTGGGTCATATCTTGAATGTCAATGGTTTCACCACTCTCTCACAAAGCACAAGGCCAAAGTCTTCTTGTTAGTATTTTAACACTTTCCACGTTGAACGATGAAAGGGTTAAACATTTCAGGAAACAAGACAAAGAAATACGGTAGTAAAATAAAAAAAAAATCAGGAGCATTTTGGAGTCAATATGTGAAATCCCCTTGGAATGAGTATAAATATAAACGGTTTGGAATCGGTAATTTTTAAGACAGCTCCGGGTTTTAAAGGTTGCCATCTCAAAATGCTTGACTTGTTGTGTCTCTATGTTATAGGAAATCATCTTAAAGTTAAAGTTGCAGGTTTATCAGTAGGGACTAGCGCTTATTATATAGCAAACTTCATTCAAGTGCAATGACCATAAAATTTGATCAAAAAAAGCGTCCCGATGATGGACAAAGAAGATTTATACAAAATCTCGCGTTTCCATTACGCGTCTCTGTTTGTCTTTTTCTACCCTTTTAAGCTCACTTAATATCCAAGACAAGGTGCAATGACCAGTTTCCTTTGCTAAATTTGCCACGAGATACAAATAAACCAAAGAAGTAGCTTTGGTTTATGTTATAAGTGAGAATCTAAAACTGGTTGAGTTACATCAAGTTGCCGAAAGACAAAAATAGTTTAGAATTTTTATCAGTACTGTTACGCTAAACTCCATTGTGTGTTGAGATTTACGTGGCATGGGCTTATAAACCCGTGAACAAATATTTCGATGTTAGACTTAATCTTCCAAGGGATAAGGGACCAATAATAGGCGCGCAACGGACATGATGGATTGAGATAATGTCACTACATCGCTGGATGCCATAAGACATCCTTAGCCTTTTGTTTGCCGATGTATATTCGAAGGATTTGACGCATTAAAGTCAGTGGTTAATTCAAATGACCTGGAGCCATCTCAAAACTTCATGCAAAGACTAGGATGGTTTGTGCTCATTTGGTTTATTTCAAAATGTTCATGATAAGAATGATGTTTGGGGAAGGAACTCCAACAAAGGAACTACAGGATTTATACCCGTGCGCAAAAGTGGTAATGCTCACATTCTCTAGCCTGGGGATTTTTATCGAAATGAAATACTCCTTGAATGTCTTTCAACGACTTACGCCAACAGACAGGATTAAGGTGATGATTGGCGTACACTGGCGTACAACCTTGTGGAGCCAATGCATAATGTGTGTGTGTGTGAATGTCACTTTTTTTTATCCAATACACACATGATAGTATGCCAAGAGAATCCATCCTGGGACGACTTCTTTGTGCTTCAATATCTTGACACCCTGCGAGTCATCCAGATCTCACATGGAATAAAAATATATTATATCGTTGTCAGCTATAACAAATGCGATGTTGCCTGATTACAGAGTTTTAAATTTATTGTCGAATTAACCAAACACGACACGACAATTTAAAAGGTGTACTGTATTAAAGCCTAATTAACAATAGCTGAAGGGTTTCAGGAGTGATGTTATTGTAATTATGACAAAGTGCATGCATAAAACAGGCTTCAGCACCTTCTGCCTGAACAAAAATAAAGGTACGGTTAATTAAATTAATTGAAGGTAATTTCAAAGCACACCATGTAAGTTGGGCATTTAATAGCGCAGTAATGATCAAACGTGATATTATTTTTGTAATGCAGGATTTCGTAGTGCCAGAGAGTGCCACCATAGATTTAAAAAACTTTGTACAGTATATCTCAGACATTATAAATATACTATACCAGTATTGCTTTAAAGTATTATTTTAAGAAAACATTATCAATGACAATGCCGTTGAATCTGTATTCCCACAACATTTATTGACAATGTTAAGATAGAGGCGATCAATTATGTTTATCAACATTTTATGTATGTCTTCTAGATTCAGTATGAGCACAGTGAGATCTTAGAATGTGTTGATAAAGCGATTGGAGATATCATTTTAAATGATTCAAGAGGACGCCTTTCCTAACCTATGGCGTCCCCTGTCGCACCAAACACATTAGGAATTCCATATAGGATGATACAAATACGCTGGCTTGCCGTATGCTCAGCCCTTAGGCCAGTGATATGAACTCCATGTATATATGAATGATTATAAAGATGATAGGGTATACGTGTGGCCAGCATCCTTAATGATCATGCACTTCCCAAAAGCATTCTAGCAAGACGACGGGATGCACTTTGGGGATACCAATGTGACAAAATGGGAAGTGAATGGATAAGATGGAGTGCGTTATACAGCATAGTGATCTCTCTCCCTTTCTCTACAGGGGTGTCTATTTTTGTAGAGGCTGGCTGAATTGAGCGGTAGAATTTGATACAATCGACCCCGTAGGTAACAGCTAATAGATGCATTGCCGTAATCTTTTCAATCAAGTATAAATCGAAATGGCATAACGTCAGAACACTTTCTAGATCCACGCTGAGGTAAACGTGAGTCTAAGCCAAAAAAGTACTCTTTCCTCGAACTGGTTCAAACGAATAATCTGTAGATACTTGTATAAACAGCCATAATCAGAATGCGCTGATGATGAGCGTGTTGAAACTGGAGATGCCGTGACATGATTAAAAAGAAGCATACCGTTTCAATAGGGACTGGGTTGGATGGGAACACAAGGTGATCCCTGGGTAAGAATGGGAAATGGATCATTCTTCACCTATCACGTAACAAGCATTGTCAGAATGAAGTGCCGTGTCCTGAGGCACACCCAAAATGTGAAAAGCTTCGTTACTCTTGCCATCTGACATGCTGTATAGCTGCCTTGGTTTTGGTAAATATTTTACGCGTAGCTAGATCGCCATAATCACCTCGGGTCAGTGAGATTGGAGATCCTCTACTAAATGACGTGTAGATGATATGAAACTGATGCTTACAATGACTCTCTTGTTGCTACCAGTGTCATGAATGATAGCGTCCTATGATAGAGTGTCCCACGGGCCATCAGTTCATTGTGTTCTCCGTTGTGTGCTGAACGCATCATTTGTTTCAGCACTGTACCCAATAGCCTCGTTTAAAAGGTCACAATTAATTCCGAATAATTTTGTTAACGTGTAAGCTAGGACATTCTGTCATAAGAGGAGGTATAGTGTTCTTCCCACAATGCATTTCTTCCAATATAATTTTGCAATAGTTTTCACATGAGTTTATAGTGACAAAAGACACCTAAATGAACAGAACCAATCCCAATCTTGCAATTTCAGTACCTTTTGTTAATATTAACTCATGTGACAACAGTGCAAAAATTGTATTGGAAGAAATGCATTGTGGGAAGAACAATGTACCTCCTCTTCTCTGTCATGGTGGACTCGCAGTTTCTTTACCTCGGGTTTCTTGAGAATGATTGGCGGGCCATTGTATAAAAAGCAAAAAGACCATGCTTTGAAAGCACAGGTCCGTTACAGATGATGGTCGCAACGTTTTTCTTAACGAGAGGGACAGTCATGCAACATGTTAAAGTACTATTTTAAATACACGTGTTGACTCCACTGATTAAACGTTCCTTTTTTCTACAGTAATAGCTGAGTGGGCGACCTTACCCGTATCCTCTATGCCATAAAATGACGGCGTGTATTTTGCGTTGCCATTCTTTTTGTTCGTGTCTCGCATTTTCTTCTCCTGTATATTGATTTTGCCTCGCCAGCCACGGCTATTGTTTGCTTGCATGAGGTCAACTGCCATTTCAAAAAGAAAACATAACAACTAAAACAAAAAAAGAAAGAAAAAAGAAAATACCCAATAAGCTTAGTAAGCCTGATTGTTTCAATAAATAAACAGTTTTCATTCTGATACCGCAAATTGAAAATCTTTGACAAATTCTGGTAAGGACATCAATTGGTTGAAGTTTACATTCGTTCGCAGGCCAAACAACAGGTGAAAATTACATTCCTCAGTCATATCCCAAAATGAAGAGTTGGATAGCTGAAAAGTGTTCACACGAGGGAAATTATTTTTGTAACACTGTAAAAGAAAGCCAGGTGGCAGCTATTTTTGACATGACCGTCTGAAGCTAAGCTCTTCATACATATGTCAATCGCTTGCTGTAGGTGTTATTTTCTGCCTCAACTCTCGAACAACATCCGGCAGCGGGTACTTCCCACGACTTTGAGACCAAGCTGACATAAACAAAATCGGTACTATTTTTCCTTATAAAAATTTGAACTTCAATATCTAGTTGTGGATTACCGTGTGTAGTGTTGCCATTTTGTAGTCGTAGTTTGTAATAGAATAATGTATTAGGTAAGTGTTTGAGACTACTCTGTGTAAATATAGGACGAGGTTAAATTAAAATGGACTACAGATGAAAAACAATGATGTGTAATATGACCTGTCGTGCTATAGGGGACAACGTAGCTCTGCCGTTCAGTGTATTGTCACTTTTTAATATTACTTGTCGACAGGATCTGCCCGTAGGATAAACTGGGTTATTCCCTAAATTGATAGTTTATTTGTATTGATTTATTACATGAAACTGTTTAGTTGCAATTATTCGGTTATGGTGATATTACAATAGATTATTTTCTATGGGAGTGCAGGGAGGGCAAGATAACGTTATGTTCATTTTGTAAATGTTGAGTGAAATTATACGAGAAAAGAAGAACCATTTTGTTATTTCTTTGTAAAAACATCAGCAAATTATGTATCTATGTAATAAAAAGAAGTTTATTGTAAGTATACCACTACAGTACTGTTTCAGCAAAAAATGGTCAGTAATGTAAGTTAAACAAAACTGATCATAGTGTTAACGCAATTTCAGAATGTCCAAGAGTTCGAAAAAATGGAATAAGCTTATATTTTTGGATAAGCGTTGAAAGCACTTTGGAATGGAAGGGCGGTGGAAAAGAAATCACTGATCGTGCTTCTTTCGTCAATGATTATATAATTATGCAATTTACTTTACGTACTGAGATGCCAAGATCTCAAGAAGTCTTCAAAGGTTACTTGATATATCCAAGACGTCACGTGACCTTTTGTAATGATCGATGAAACGTGTGTAGTTACGGCGTCTAGAAGATCGATGCAGGGAATATTGCCATTCTAAACATACAAATGGAATTTATATGCGACCTGCCTACATTTGTTTGGACATCAGATGAAAGATTAGAATACAAACATGTTACACAAACAAACAAAAACAGCTTTTGTGTATTGTCGACGGGGGGAAATTAAAGCTCTCGCTTTCAATACAAAATGTTTTGATGTAAAATATTACAAGTACGGAGACAATTTGGTTTATCACATTTGGAATTGTACTCTAATGATTACAATTACAGTTTTAAATATCATGCTTCAATGGAAAAATTTATCATTCGTGAAATGTCACACACCTAATAAATGTATGATTACTGCAGAAATTTGAATTTTATCTATTTAAACGCAATACCTGTAATTCCTGTAAGTCTATACCGTGTTCATCAATAAACGATCTGTTTCCATTATAATGAAGAGCGGTTTCACTAATTTTACATAGGAGATATTTCTGTTACGCCGGCTCTGTCTTGATTTCGGACCCTTAG
The DNA here is from genome assembly GCA_023653785.1 of Ophioderma brevispina. Classification (NCBI taxonomy): domain Eukaryota; kingdom Metazoa; phylum Echinodermata; class Ophiuroidea; order Amphilepidida; family Ophiodermatidae; genus Ophioderma; species Ophioderma brevispina. The sequence continues at coordinate 75,568 of JAMKCH010019337.1, read as the reverse complement.
CTTCAATAATGGATGAGATACGGTAATTGATTAGGTCTTTAGCCACTAGGGCCGATTATCTTACAATTGAACCGATTTATAGCCGTCCTGTCTATGCTTCTTTATCTCGAACTGGAGAGGATTGGAGCATTACATGTAAGAGTAACTCAAAGGCATAGTAGGCTTTTGTTTCCTTACGTCGTGACAAAATGAAACATAAGCTGTTGGCAAGTTTTATAGGAAACGTTGCCTACTCAGAAAAGTAGAAATACCATAACAAAGACATGCAACAGAACAAACTGGGCTTAGTGCAACTGTTTTCACAGGTCTACAGTTAGATATTGGTAATACTGCAGGTTGCATAATATGTTGGTGTGTCTATCCTTGTACATGAGGATGTTTACATTGACTTTTCTCATTATGGTTATCATTACCAATGTTAATACACTCGGCTAAGTCGTTCTTCAGTTAATGAGGCTATTGAAAGTAAATTAAACATCATGAAGGAGCTAATGTGATAGCTCTATACAGAAACGATATAATAGGCTAATAAGGTCATTTACATACGTTTTGCTTCAATAATAAGCATTATTAATTTGATTAATTAGCAGTGTTATTGAAAGTATAATCTGACTGCACGCAATTGAAATACAAGAGCAAAAAAATAAGCCAAGGGAAGATTGATTATATCCAGGTTAATGTTGTTCTTTAGCTAAAGGAGATAAATTATTGTTGGCATGTGCCTAGCATTACACAGACTCGGGTATATGCACGACATGTAGGTCCTATATTGTATTTGTACTGTCTTCTCAACTTTAGATCAAACCAAGAAATGGTGACTAGACAACCGCGTTGCATAATAACACCGGAAGGCCTAGTCTTTATCTTAAAAGTGCAATACATGATAAACTGCAATATATGGTATGTTATATTCTCTTCTTGCGTATAAGATTTCTATGCGATATGCTTTGATGGATGGTATTTATAAGCTTACATTATGAAGAGCAGGTTATTGACACGATGTATTAAACACACGGCTGGATTCAATATCAAGAAAGGGAGAAACTCTTACGATGTTGTATGCAAGAAGAGACTGATTCGGTAGCTGCCTTGATTAATTTACAAAATGCATTTGTTTACCCCACCAGCTGTATGGAACTTGTTTCACGGTCATCTACAACTTTCAATTACAATTGATTGACCAAGAAGCAACTAAAATAAGATACACGACACACCAATCCATGCATTGATAATTTTGTAAAAGAAACACCAAATGTAACACTAGCAGTACAAGGCAGCTAAAAGGATTTGGCACTTTCTTGTAAATATTATCGAGGGTTTATTGCAAGAAGGCCTCATCCGCAGTAGCTGCCATTTTGTCAGTTGTGTTGTTATTGAGTGTTATACCTGCCAGATCTAACACCTGGCAGCTATTGCAGATGGGGCCTTCTTGCCCTAAACCCTCGATATCTTCTTGTTAATGTGCTATATGTGGAGTACAATGCAACACTCGGCTGTTATCTGAAGTGGTTATTTAATGTGAGAGGTATAAAGGATGTTCTGATCTGAAAAAAGACCAATTGCAATATCATCATGCGGGAACACGTCTTTTCTTAAGATTACAATTATGAATACATAAAGTATCATGCTGCGACATTGTATAAACAAAGACCTGAGCAGCGAGGTAATTTTGTCTCAGCTGGGAGTATTGTCTTCTCAATGTAAGTTTTCATTATCATTGAATCATTTTGACAGATGTACGTCACTTGGCGAATTTGCTTTGGGTTGTCAAATCAGATGGTTTATTGTTACTGATTTGAATATTTTAGAAAATGGAAGATCGTTTTCTCTTTGTTGCTGGTGTGTTTTAATTGTCTGCTTTGAATACATCTAAATAGTATATGTTGTTTTCTTTAATTTAGACATTTTAGCAATGGGTTACTTCATCCCACACTTGATTCTAACATAGGTCATTCATTTTTAGAAAATGTGAATAGATAAATAGATCTTAACAAAGTAACGTAGATCTCATGTGTACTCTTGTCTTAACCGACTATGTAATATACAGAGGATTGATCAAAATGCACTATGATTTGTTCTTATACAGTGTACAGTATAAATGATCGTAGAATCTCGCCATATCTGTCAATAATACCTCCGTATCCCTATTCCTTCCGTGCAAAACAATGTGTAAAATGTTATTGTATAATGTGTCTGTGACGGACCTGGTGGGAATAACTTTGTTGGTAAAAAAATACCGATTTGATCAAAATTTTATATTTGGCACAATTCTCTTCTCAATATTCTGATAAGAATGGTCTCTACTAGCTACAACTTGCAGGTTTATTTGGAAGCCGTTCAAAACACATTGTTTGTTAAACGGTACAATCAATGCAAGTGTTTTATCTTCCAACAAATTTTTCAACATACAGTGGACATTCTAAAAGTTCACCTTGATTCTAAGAACACGGGCTGAGACATCTACTGGCTGACTTCCCGTCACATCGCAAGTCAAAAACACTTAAAGACAATCCTGAATGTCTCGAAGGCGTTACAGAAGTCTCAAGTGCAATGTTGTAGATAATGATGCTAAAAATGTCAGTCAGTGCGAGCAGTGCCCGTCAAAGATTTGGAAAAAAACAAGTCGGTATTTTTTGCACTTTATGACCAGTGACGTATGAACGGGTTGCATACCAAATCCGAGAGGACAAGCCCCCTTAATAACATGTGATGGACAAATTAAATCTCGCTTGGCTTCCTCTTCTCAGACGTGGTATACTCCCTGCGTTATATATCACTCGTCTTTATATATTGTAGTGTTTGCCCACCACGTGTTTTAAATACGCAGTGCCTTTTGTAAGGAGAAAAGATATGGGGAAATCACGCATCTTCCATGTTAAGAGAAAACGCTTTATAGAGAATAGCAGGATAAAAAACGTAAAATATACAAGTGAAATTGTTGTCGAAAAGCACGGATGACATTCAGCAAAGCAAGTCAATTGAAGTATTGTTTAGAACGTGGCTCGCCTGTCATGGTTTCAGGGAGTCAGATATACGAGCCTTGCCTTCGAGAAATTATATCCTCCAATATCTCGACTCTCAGGACGAAGTTCATTAACGAATGTAAGCTTGGATGTTCTTGATACATCAATACATTATTGTTAGTACTTTATGAAAGAAACCCTGCTACAAAAAGTCACGCCTCATGTGAGTTTTATATGGTTGAAATAGCCGTTTGCTTTAGAATATAACATTAAAACTGACGTTAATAAGACGTATAGTTTCATCCTTAGTAATACTCTCTGTTGCCTGTGGATTCAAACAGTAAATGAGATATAACTTTAATATTTTCATTACAACTATTCTGAGGCAATGAAGTTTTTACTGAATTATACTGATCATGGCAATCATCAAATATTACCTTAACTTAGTTAACTCGATGAGGAATCATGAAATTTGAATTTATTTTAAATTAATTTTGAAGCCTTTATCAGCAATAGCAGAACAGCTGCTCTAAATAGCGTATCTACTACACCACATCTGCTTTTAAAATTTCTGAATTAACACATCCCCAAAAATTAAACCTTACCCTCGAAGTAACACGAATAACAAATCAGATTACAGTAATAGTAGAGGCAGTTTTTTGAATTTTTCATAACAGGACAGTAACCAGTTTAAGTACTATTATAGTTCTAGCGTTTAGTTGTTGATGTTCGAATTCTACTGCCACTAATCTTTACACAAATTACTAACAATTTGTGATTTTATTGTGGTATGTTGCAGTACTAAATCAGACTTGCTTTGTTGAACGATCCAATTCGATACATTATAAGAGATAATATTTCTTATGTACATGTATGTATGAATCTACATGTACTTCGTATGTATGAAAGAAATAATAAAATATGTAGGTTAAAGAAATATGTACAAGCATTTTATTCCTGATTGAATGAGAAGAATGAATCATTTGAATGCCCGTTTACAAAGCACGTAAATGGTGATTCTTTCTCTGTTTGAAAAAAAAAAACCTGGTTGGTTTTGGGGCGTTATTGATCGATTTCTAATAAACTATCACTGCCAAGTCGACCGTGTTGTACATTGGATTTATTTTTTAATGGGTCGTTTATTTGAAGCGCCAGCGCTCTTTAGTATATCCACCAAACGGTAATTCTAATAATATTATTTCAAGAAAATGCACTTTCCCTGCCTACATTATTTATCTCATTACAGATACATTGGAACAGACTCCGCTCAAAATAGGTTGGGTTTCTTTGAAATAAAAATATACGTTTCATGAGGAAATTATTAATTTAAATTGCAAAAGAATATAGAATAAGTCACATTTTGGTTCTCCCATTTTCAGCTTCTTTTTTAGCGGAAATATAAAATCAATATGGAACTAGATCTTCAGTATTATTTTAAAAGTATATTAAGACACCGAGCGATTTTGCACATGTCATGCTTGGAAAAGTTACTACTAACTAGTGCATCTCACATCGCATTATCGGGGTCACAAATTCATAATGTCTTAAAATTGTATTGAGAATTTGAAGCGCATGCATGGCAATTGTAACAACAAACATAATATGAAAAAAATAACACCTAACGCGTCCTGAGAGAGTTAACATACTGAATCTCCTTACGTTCCTTGATGATTAAGTTTGGAAAAGAAATCATGAGCTATCATGTAATAATGGTATCTTTGATGTCTGTAATGAAGTCCGATTGAAATATTCCCGTTCAAAAAGCATCCATTCGGAAGTTGGTTGACATTGCCAGAGGAAAAAGTCTGTTTTATCCACCATTAAGGAAAAATCATATTTTTCTGGAATGGAATGAAAGGTGCAAGGTTAGCAGTAAGTTTGATAAGTTATGTCAGAGTCACGAATTGAAGAGCTATAAATTGGCTTGCAGGCACTTCAGAACTCATTTTCTCTCAAATCTTAGAAATTCCATTTGATGAGTTTTATCAAGTCTGAACACGGGATTTTTTTGGTAAAGGTATATCTATAAGATTACAATATACAGAGAATGTCAATGTGCGTTTAAACTGTGAAGAATAGAAGGGTGAATTGTATGCCTGACAAGATCTGATCAATGGAAGAAGCTATGTGTTTGACTAACAGCAGTACGGTGATTGGGCTTGTTTAGCAGTGCCTTATAAGCTCTCAAGTATAGTAAGGGTTAACCCCTTTGCCCTGGCCACTATAGGCTTTCAGGGCTAAAATTATTGTTCATTCCCCCCCCCCCCAAATAAAATCACATTTATGTATTTTTATGAATCTGTATCAAAAATGCATTCAGATATGTCTCCAACGAGCCTAGTCTTAAGTCAGTGGTTTTTGAGATGGCGTCCCAAATGACTGCAGGTTATTTGGGAAGCCATCTCAAAAGCCACTGACATATGCGTTGCGTTATAATATATACAGAATCTACCAGGTTGAAAAAGGGTTAAAAGGTGAAGTGGTAAAAGATGTGAAGTATGGATAAGGTTAAACTATTTAATGTTAGTTATGATCTGAGAAAGAAGTTGTGCCATGGATTGTCTTACCGTAGCCGTTAAAGGTTTGATGCAGAGCAAAACTGTTTCAGCCGTATTTTATAAGATATAAGTATGCCCGATATTGTTCTGATCCCTCTAAATTCAAGCCCGTGTTCTTCTTATACTGATGATGGTAGACCACATCTTATTAGTCGGCGAAGCACAGAAAAGGTTAATTTAGTCCGACTAATAAGTTATGATCTACGGAAGAAGGTAATACGTGTTCTACTAGCAGTATCCATTTAGTGGAGTGGATATAAACCGTAATGTAAATTTATGCGGACTGTCAACTTGGAGTCAATTCACGTTGAAATTTAACACTCTCGACGACATGATCATTAAAGCCGCCTATAGGTCGTATTTTCTCTACCTATTAGTGCTAATGAACTGGTTTCATTTCACATGGTATATTGCTTTTAAAACAAAGTACTAATGTTATTATTATTATCATATTATTGATATTGGTCACCGGCTACTTGTACAATGATCAGACGGATGGGTTGTCTGACCAATATTTTATAGGAAGCGCGATATAATTTTCCCGGTTCCATTTTGAGTAGCATTGTGTGTGTTTTTATCAAGAAAAGTATCCGTATTATTGCTATCATTTAAAGGCCGACTCAGAGATTTCCCGATGAGGGCGCCCTCAATTTTCAAACAAATTGCGTTTTTTGCATATACATAATGCTTGTCCATATACTAATCACTGTGTGAAATAGCTAGGCTCAAATTGAAGTCCTTCATATAAAAAATAACATCTTTGTTTAAAAATTCCGGATCCGGAAATTTTGTTATACACAGTATCCTATGGCACTGTTATATACACATACATGTTTACTGCATCAAAACGAAAACTCTGATTCATCTCAAACTTTGGAATTGAGAATTCTAGGTGACTATCTTTAGTTCTAGTTGATTGTTTTTAATTAATATATTTAAAAAATTATATTCAGAAATCTCTGAGTCAGACTTTAACAAGGGCTTCGACATACACAATGATCAGAGTTGTGTAGCATAAACAGCTGGCATTCAATTTGGGACATAATATATTAGTTTCATATTTCCTCGCAATGTTTTTGTTTTAAATAAAGTACTTGCACATGGGTTTTATGGTTATTTAATAATTTCGTGCAACCCGAATAATAAGGTTCCGGACTTCTGGCAATCCGTTTGAAATCATGTAGTGATCTGTAGTATATTTCTTTGTTTTTTGGAAAAGAGCTAGACGGCATTATATCTGAGCATTCATATTACCATTTAGCATAACATTCATATTGCAAAATTACCAAATTGGGGGGAAATTTAGAAATGAATTTGAAGTACATGTAATGATTTGTGAAGAACTTGACAACTGAAGAATGTAATAATCATCGTTACTTTTGGGCGGAATTTTGATTAAGATTATTTAATTCTTGTTGGAACGTCAGTACAAATAGTGCAAAATAGAAAGTTTAAAAGGTGGTGAAGTATCCAGTGATGGAATTATGTATAACACGATTCGCTGTTTTGGACATTAATAATATATTGCAGAAAAAATGACTCACGCGAATTTAACAAATTGTTTTAGTGTGCTTCAATAACAAAACCGTTAAAGAGCATAAAAGGAGAGCAAATATTTTGCGATGTTTTGGTGTCTAGTTATCCACAAATAAAAATCATACTTAAATGGGCAAGCTAAAAAGGGTTTTATTGCACATTGCACAAATTCCAGAGGTACTCATAACCAAAGGTTATACAATTTAGGAAACTCTGAAGCAATTTAATCGCCCTAAGAGCTCTTCTATAATAAATAATACTCTATGGATCCCACGTCAATCTTGACATTTTCCGCATCCTTATTATTATATATTGTGCCTTGTTGTCTTGGAGGAATTAATACTTTTGGCTTTTCTGTCATTCATATGTACAATGTATGGCATTTACTATTCTTTTTATTTGTAAAGGCATATAGCAATAAAGGAAGTATTAAACGAAAGAATTTTAAATTAACCCTTGGGAATTTGTTGTACATTTGACTCAATATCGCGATGATTTATTTTATGCTAAATGCTATTAGATATTATAGATATGTAGAAATATTTAAGGCTCTGATTCTGAAAGGCAAATGAATATACTGTCAATGCTACGACTACTACTACATATTTGAGGAATCGCTTATGCGAGGAGTTTTTGGACAGGATTGCACGAACGTTTAATCCGTCCGTTGTAGTATCATACAAAAGATATACCCCCGGAAACATATAATATAAAGTAAGGTGTATAATGAATTGATTACATGCATTTAAAACACTCTCCAGGATGTAAACAAACAACGTCCTCAATTTTTTTCGACGTTTTTTTTTTTTTGCATCAATGTATTGGGAATCGGTACAGTAAAATTACTGGTAATGCTGAGAACAACAGTTTTGAAAAGTGAATGCTTTGGAAAAATGTCGGAATCTTGACATTTATGACGTCATTGAATAGTAAAAACTGGCAGTTATAAGGTAACTTAACCAAGCTTCAATGCCCGTTTTCACGAAGAACGGTAATATTCAGAGGGTGTTTTGAACCAATCCCACGATGCATTACAATGTGCCTATACTGTACTAAACATAATTATGCCAGTACATAGAGATACAAAGTGCTGAAAAGGCCTAAGAATCTCATAAAATTTCATTGCCATACTAAAAACTACCTTTCTAGTGCTTTGTGGGCTAAATGAGTGTAAAATGTCAGGGTTTTTTTATAGGTGTAAAATAGGATTTTATGGGATCACATGACCTGATTGAGGTAAAAGTCCCCCCAAACTGGTGCATTGTAGGATGGACTCAATACACCCTTTGAGTAATATTATTTGTTGATATAACGCAACACTGGCGTTTGAGAGACATAATGGGCATTTTGCATTAAAAATGACTGATTGTGGTTTCAAGTTACACAAGGAGGCTTCTTAGTTTTCGGAATCATAATATAAAAATAAAATACAAGAGTAAGGAGAGGGGCTCCTCCGGTGCTTTCAAGTAAAATGTTTGAAGTTTCTTTAGATCCTTGGGCAGTGAGAATTGGTGTACGGCAATATCTCATCAGCAAGATTCTTTTGTACTAATCCAACAGTTACACGGCCTCTTATGTCAATAGGCGTATCTTATGATCAATTTCTTAATATTATACATTCTTATGTAATGTAATGGTTTTATTAACTGTTATGCCTCACAAAAAATGTTGCTCAGTGGTTCAAAAAATCATAGTGTTGGATTAAAGGTTACAACCTCTGCCTTGAGGAAAAAGTAGCAAAAAGGAAGCGTAATGTTAAGAAACTAAATGTAAGATACCACCTTTGATAATCAAATGTAGTAGAACTCTTTGTTCAATCGATACGTGAACAAACTCCCACATTCCACGAAAAGATAACTGTATCACATGAATTTTCTAAAAGTGTATATTGTTCAGAAATGGTGCTCAGAGAGCTGAACTTTTCCAGAAAGTCAACAGATTTATAACCCCCTTAAACTCACCATAATAATATGGTTAACTTTTACCATACTTACCTACTGTTAAATACTTTATATTTGACATCGAACTTTGACAGAATTCTTTCACAGAACAAGAGAATTGTGAAATGAAGGGGGTAGAAATTGTCTCCGTTTATAAATAAGAAACAAAGATTGTAATATTTTCTGTGTGGAAAAGAATTTTTAAATCAATGTTTCTAAAAGTACTTTATTGTAAATTGATTTCAAAAACAGATATTCATAACAAACATGTGTCTTGATATATGGTTGACAAACAGTACACCCTATTCTGAATTAAGAGAGTTTACCGTGTATAATGATAATTATATACATTTGATGAATACTCACAACAGAGGTTATTTTCTATCATAATAAATATTGTTGATATTTAGATGAGAGAAATATCTAGAAAGGGTGTGAGAATAAGTGAGAGACCAAAAATAGAAGTAGAAATAAAGTAGTGTAGAAAAACAAAACACATACCGTAGTCGATAAGCCTGAAAAGTAACGCTACATGGTATTAGAGAAACTGTACAGGGGAAAACATTGGCTATGAGACATTACAGAATCAAAGTAGATTGGTAGCTCTACGGCTAAACATCAGTAATAAAATTGTGGTAATAAAATGTTTACGCACGCCTGTGACTTTTGTTTTTCTTAATGAAGCTGAAGTGATGCATGTTGTCAGTTATGTTTGCCTGAATTGTAAAATCGTTAGATTCGGTTGACTTTTAAACAAACGTCCCGCCGACGCATTCAATCGGTGTCTCTCGCCATTAGGAGGCCGACTATTTCGTTGTTGAATATTTTATTTTGACCTTTTTATTTCTTCTGACATTTCACTAATGCAGATTTATTTTTTTGTCCTGTATATCCTAATATTGGTAATGTAACAAACCCTTTTTATTAGTATAAAATGTTTTTAAAATGTCAGACAGATTTTAAAATACAATACAAAATTGACGCATTTCCTAATGTATGATTATTAAAACGGATTAATTATATACACCACGCAATAAATTAGACTTCATAAAACATTATTGATCCTGAATTTAAAAAGAGTGATTAACTATATGTTATGCTTCACAAACTTTGTTAATCCTGATTTCCATTTATCCTTAATGGGGTCTTCTTCGTCTGCTTGTCCTTGTGTCTCTATTTGTCTCTTCTCTTTGTCTCTCTCGATCTCTCTTTGTCTCTCTCGCTTGCTTCTCTTTTCTCGACTTACCATACCCACCAGCTCTCGTAGCGAAAGGTCAAAGATTAATTTACTGAAAGCAAATCCATGTCCACACACTTAAGACAACAAAGAGACATAAACACGCAAAAACAATCTTTACCTTAATTAACTCGTCCTTAACGTCCAGCGTCATATTAGAATATTTATTTAAATAGGCACATTATCCAATATATCCGCGTCTTAAAAATTATTTTTATATGTTTTGTATTAACCATAATATTATTTGATTATATGTCCACCGTTAAATTTTGATGAGTTAGGAGAGCAGGGATGTGATTAAGTGTGGAAAATGTGCGAGCATGCATGACTGAAAATCCATAAATACCGCAATGCAATAATGTGGAATAAAATATGCATGCATGACCTTTCTAGCGGAGTCCTTTTTGCAGGTGCAAGAAAGAATGCCTTGTATTCGGCGTAAGCGTATACTCAATCTCGCTCACAGATGGTGAGTACATAATTACTAAAATTCCAATGAAAACGTTTTGACGTTTTATTGATTGGTACAAAAAAGCTCCTGGTATTGGATACATGCTCAATCAATAATGTATTGTTAACACGCCGACTGTACATGACGTTCAAAAAGGTTTAGAATTTATTGGAAATTATTGAAGGAATTGTGATGTATAAATTGGACGTATAATGGTGCATTTTCCAACACGCGATAAGTTTAATTTAGAGTGTTAGAGTGTATGGAATTCCTCTCAAGAAGCGTGATTATTTAGAGTATAAAATACGGTATATGCGTGGGGTTTTGATGTACAGGGCGGCCCGATAATGCATGGATTGAACCATACCGAGTCACGAATGGTCGCGGAAGGCTGGTGCAGAAATTGGTAAGAGAACACAGACGCCTATGAAAGCATAAATGACACATTAATGTTTCCATAGACGCCTACTAGTCCGTAGGATATCTTGGTATAAAGCAAATTCAAGTATTCAAAGATGAATAAATATACAAAATCAAGTATTGTTGATAAGATTTATTTAAGAAATATTTAATGGAAAGGCACTAATCAAGACAAACAATTAGGCCCCAGTTTAGACCAGAACAACAGCCGAAGTTTTTACAGAATGTTTACTTGTCATTTAGGGACCAGGCCTAAATGAAAGCCATATCCGGTCTGCACCACTGCTGATCTCTATACAATGGATTAGGTACACAACAGTAATTGTATATTAGGTATAAGAAGCAACCGGCGGACATCTTGGTCTACCGAACACAATAGCATTCCAGAGACACCTGTTTAACAGAAGTTGTATCCGGGGCGCCCGTTTTAGCGACATGCCATCCCATACGCGCGCATCTACAAATACAATGAGCTCACTGAATTGGCTTGATTCTGTAGTATGTTATGTCGCTTATCAACATTTCAATGGGAACGTTTTATGTAAATAAATGTTACTATTTTACTAAACTGCAATATATATAATTACCATTCATTTCTACAGAGAATAAATCAAATTACATAATAGCATATAATTGGCTAATGACACATTAATTAAATTTAATTAGTATTTGTTTGTGATAGTAACATAAGTCCACATATATGAGTATCCACCAAAGGTCAAAGGTCACCTTTTTGTGGATTGGTGGTCAACGGGGGGAGGGGCGCTTATGGGCCCTACCCCATCACTTAAGTGTTAACCATATTCTTTCCGTGCTCTCAATAATTATGTTTTTAAGTGAATGGGGATAAAGCACGTTACTAGTCTATCCAAAACGATAGACAAATCAAGTAATTTATTATCATTAGATCATTCAAATTCCTCGGAATTTCTGTAAATTATTTTTACACAGGGAAGCTATTGCAGATAGTGCCTTTTGGAATTGAACTCTTCAAATATTTTTTATTTACTCACTCCGGTTTTGGAGGCGAACGCGTAACTCTATTTTACACTGACGGTTGCTAAGGAACAATTCGTGTCTGTTTTCCCCTCTGGATAAATTTACTCTTCCTATAATCTTCTTCTTATCTTCCAGTTCAATGTTTCCAATTGGCAATAAAAACCATTTACAAAAAGAAGGAATTTATGACCAAATTAGAGAGATCAATTAAAGTCATGCAATCCTGATTTACCGCAACATCTTGCTGCTCGGGCACATTTCGGAACTGACAACTGATTTCAAGGTCTCGTAAACAGGATATGTGCTGTCATGTCGACATAAATGAACATGCTGTAGACATAAAACACAATAAGAAACATTATATAGTAAATCCAATAATGGCAGGAATGAAACGACATTGGGAAATTTTGCGAATAATTTTACACGAAGCGCTGTCAAATGACAATCTTTTTTTTGTGTGTTCTGAATGCGGCAATCTTAAATTACAATGCTCAAAAAGATTAATCACACTCATGCACAAGTGTTATTAAGTAATGTGCAGTGTTATAAAGTAATGCATAATTTTGAAGTGTTATAAGCAATGCACAAATCTGAAGTGTTATCAAGTAAAGAACCAATTTTGAAGTGTTATAAAGTAACAGATTCGAGTGATTATCGACCAAACGTGGATTTAATATTTTTTCAACTAGTTTGTCCTTCAAATTATTAACTACTTATTCTCCTGGTAGACAAGGAAAAATATTTATTAATCTTTCAATGAAGATGGCCAACGCACGCCAAGTGTTGAAAAAAACCACACTTGCGCTTGGCCGGACTCAAACCGGCAAACTCCGTATTACTAGAACGGCGCTCTTACCAATTAAGCTAACAAGCCAGGGCTGGTAGAAGAGCGATAGATATCATCTATAGGGGTTAGGTGCGAAAGTTGTCTCCTTTCTTTTCAAGTTTTGCAAAAGGTACTTATTTGATTTCTTCTTCATTTTCTTTTTGGTTTTTCGTAATTATTATCTTTTTAAGTAGTTTTTGTCATTATTTCTTCATCCCATATATTTATTTTCTTACCAATGACTACTTTCAATGTTTTTGCCATTGCTCATTTCCATGTACACTGGATTATACAGTCGCTTCCCAGTATGTATATTCCCCATTTTGTCTTTTTATGACCTCATATAGCATTTTTATTTTCCTTTTATGCCGACTCCACCACACAACACAATAAACGACTACAATAAAGATGATAATAAGAATCTCTTCATAGAAAAGAGTTGGATTGAATGCGTGGACGTACGTGTAATATGAAACGACTCTACTCATTAATCAGAAACCCCCATTATCTTAGTATTGAGTCCGATATTTGAGTACGCTCAATCTTAGTTTACTGAAGTCGTGCAATATATTGCCTTCTACTCCATGGCTCCTTCTCAATTATGTGATATCCAACGCAATCCGTCATAAAAAACCCTCGGAAATTGCATACATTTGCATAAATTTCCAAATATTAATATTCACACATTTGTTCTTAATTAAAGGCACTATCAGTGATCGAAATTTGGCGGAGTAGTCTAAAAGTGAAGGAAAAGTCTGTAGAATTTGCGTGAATTATTTTTTTTCCAAATGCAATATAAAAAAAGGGAAGAAACAACACTTTTCAAAGATATTAATCCCCATTCAATTATGTGTTGTAAAAAGTGTCCGTACGAAGAGTAATGACTAAAATATCAGATTTTGTCTTTATTAGGTCGCTTTCAGCTTTATAACTTGCAGGGTATGTTAGGATAGCTATACTTGTTACAGATATGCAAAAAATCTGATTTGTGATTACTTTTTTTTTCGATTTTCTGACAAATCAATGATAGTGCCTTTAACGGAATAAAGGCAATATTACCATAAAATTATATTACAAAGGGTAGGATTAGTGGGAAACATAAATTCATATGCATGCGGTAATAATGAGTTGTACGATGGACTGTCTATAGCAAAATCCTGACAGAATCTCGATATTTGCATACATTTGCATATTCATACCTTTTTGTTATTACCGAATACAGCGCAATATTTTCATAGAATTTCATAAAACAAAGGGCATCCTCAGAGCGAAAAACGAAAAATCGCCTAAAGGTATGATTATCGGCTTATTATGCTCCCCAGACAACTCACTATAAAATAAATTTACTTAACCGTTTGATTGAAGTCTAATGTGAAGAATAAACTTCAGTGCACATGTTTTCGAAATCTCAGATGGCTAGTTTCATCATTCTTTTATGTAATTTTTTTATTTAAAAAAAAAAATCCTTAATTTTGGAATAATAATTCTTTCGAGCCAAGAAGGATGTCCCTGTGGAATCCCAACTTTAGGCAAAGTAGTTTTAAACCACATATATTATATTTGCTCTTGGATATGTGTTAACCAAGTGTTTGATTTTAAAAAAAGATAAAAACCTTTAACATCAAAAAACAAACAAAATAACAAAACACATACCATAATTAGAAACATAAAAAATCCAACGAAAAATTCTAAATTTTGACTTCTCTTTTCATATTACAAAGACATTTTTGCCAAGTTGAAAGGTGTGTTACTTCCAGAAATAATGATTAAGATTGGTATGGTAAGTCGTTTTCTAGAAATAAATCAAGCAAAAAAATCAAAGAAACGTAATTATTATTTCAATTTAATGATGTTTTTTGAAACCATAATAAAATGACACCACTCTTAATAGTAACCTTCAACTTGAGGGAAAAAAATATACAAAGATGGTTTTTAGCAATTTTTCAATTTTTTGTCATTTTGCACTGCGCCAAATCAGAAATTTGAAACGCGTCAGTTTTTGAAATCTCTCAAAAATGCATGTTTAGAGAAAAAAAAAATGAAAATTAGCATATATGTTTCTGTCAACAAAATATGTCCAGGTCGCCGTAGCCGATAAGTGATAATAATAATAATGATTTATAGTGCACCTCAAGAAACTGATTTTAAATGACCGCAGTACGTGAACTTGCTGGTCATACAGAATCGTAATCAACCAACAATTACTATTAGTTATAATTACTTATTCTGTAGGATCACGTGACTTATTGAGGTAAAATTTTAAAATTGGGGCATTGTGGGCTGGACTCAATACACCCTCGATATGGCACGCTCCACGTAATCAAATCATGTCGAGTTTCATGCGCTGTATACGAATTTACCCCCGCTATATGTCGAGTTTACAGCGCGGCCTATCAAGTTTGAACTCTATGTGCCGAGTATCATAAATCATGTCCAGAATATCATGCCGAGTTTTAAAAAACTGGACATGATTTTTTTCAACATGTGCAAACTGGACATGATTTTTTTTCTCAACATGAGCAAACTCGACATGATTTTTTTTACACATACACCAACAAATCATGTCGAGTTTCCTCATGTTGAGAAAAAATCATGTCGAGATTTTGAAATGGGACATGATTTATGTCAAAACTAAACCATATAGAGAGCACAACTCGATGTATAGAGGGCAAACTGGACAGATAGCGCTGTAAACTCGACATATAACGCTGCACACTCGACAAATGGCGAGGAAAACTCGATACACAACACTGCGCGTGAAACTCGACATGCGCGGAAAACTCGCCATGATTTGATACGTGGAGCGTAAAACTGGACATGATTTATGTCAAACTCACCATATAGAGAGCACAACTCGATGTATAGAGGGCAAATGGACAGGATGTCGCTGTAAACTCGACATATAACGCTGCACACTCGACATAAAGCGAGGAAAACTCGATACACAGCGCGTGAAACTCGACATGCGCGGAAAACTCGCCATGATTTGATACGTGGAGGTGCCATACCTCGATCTCATACAAGCACCAGCAAGCCAGCAGCCTTTATGTGGGAGAAGGAGAAAGCGCTAACATTTGTTTTGTCCAAACCAAAAAGACTTACTCACTGGGTCTCACATAGGCTCGAACCCGGGTGTATCACAGGTACAATGTATAGTCTGTGTCTGTTTAAAGAGCACGCACTGCGTACATCCTTGTGTAATGCACTTTTGTTTTCCTTTTACTTTCTTCTTTCAACTTCCTCCATGTTCGTCTTTGCTTTTGTTTTATTAAGGCTTTTCACACAGTGAGCCGGTGACCGATCGACTTTTGCGATCGATCGCCGTCTGTAGATTTCAAAGCAGCCACCAAATTAAAAAATATGATACTTCGCCAACTCTGACACATATCGCTGTTGTGCTTCCACAAATAACAATACCCCCGTCTCCCCCGCTAAATGTACTTATGTAAGAGACTATTCGCCATGTTGAATTTCCTTACTCGGTTTGTTCAATTTTCAGGACGGAAAACGCGCTATTTCTGTGCGGAAACAAACCAAGGTGGCAAGTCTAATCACTTAAAAGATGGCCATGTACCTCTCAGCATTAAAAAAGACAACCAAACACTGACATAAATGTCTCAGAAAGAAGTATTTTGTGAAAGCAGCGGCTCATTAAATCCTTCCTTTAGAAAGCTTTTACATCGTAACTAAGGAGTCATTGCGCGTGCGTCTCTAATATTCAGAAAACGGCTGCACTAGTCTTCAGAAACGGCGATCGATCACAAAAGTCGATCGATCACCGGCTCAGTGTGAAAAGCCTTATTATCTCCTCCCTCTATTTTAAGTTCTCTGTTGCACTAGCATGTCTACTTCCCCCGACTCCGAATAGTGTAGGTTGTGAAATACTAGAACGTATGTAACGTAACTTTAACTACTTGAAATTGACACGTGTAATTCGCGTACAGTTCATATATAAAACACCTTTAACACTCCGGAAAGCGTCAAATGTTTTTGGGTGGTTTAACCATTAAAATACAATCGAGCATTTTGTACACAAGTGTGTTAACGACTTTAACTAACGACGTTGTTATACGCTTGTTTGAAGAAAACAATTTTCAACGCTATCTTAAATTACGGCGATTCAAAACTGAAATTGCGTTTAAAGAGTCCCTGGCACATTAATGACACAAATAGTGCGCCCTCAAGATTGTTCAAAATCGATATTTTTGCATGGTTGTAAAGCTTTTATATACATTAGCCCTCACCTGAAATGATTAAGACCAAATCAGCGTCCTTATGGGTAAACAGAACGATCTTATAATTAATGTCGTCGACGACATTAATTCAGCAGACGACATAAATGGCACACCGTATGCATGCTTCCCACGGCATGTACCCTGTTTAACTGCTCTGTGACCTTTGTGGTTTTAATATCAATGATTACGAGTCTATGATATTCATGTAATATACACATTTGTTGAGTAAAGTTATGTTTTCGAGTTTTCTTATGTAAATTGTATCTCTATTCTTCCAATGGCCTAGAATGGCATTTGAGAGGAAATTGAAGAAATTTCATATTTTGTGAAAATGTGCCAGTGCCGCTCTGGAATACGCGTGATTATTGTAAAGCTTACCGTTGATTTAAATCAACGCTTCATTTTCTCTGTATATTATATATCCTTAATTTAAAATCTTACACATTGGTGGCGCACATTTCAAATAGAATTAAAGCGCAATTGGCGGGCCTCATTGTGTGCCATAAAATCCACACGGGTTTTAGGCATTCGATGTCGGCGAGAATTAACCACAATCCAGCTTCAATAGGCCACTGGAGTAGCTGAGTACCTGTTACCACTTACAAAACCTACGAACTCTCTAGCAGGAAAAAATAAGTGGCCCACGAAGTAGGGTGAGGACCTAGAAGTGCACTTTCATATTTTTCATATCATGTTTTCTATTTCGCATAAGGGCTTATCACTCAGCAAATACCTAATTCCAAACTTTGAGCTACATTGCTGTAGCGGTTTGGATGTTAGAAGCAAAAATGGATGAAAATGGTGCATAGAAGGTTGTGGTTCGTGGTGTGGCTGACCACATTTGGGTCATTTTTATTCATACAATCTAAAATAAAAAAAAAAGAAATCTAAAGCCTGATATTTTATTGGGATTTTGAGCAAAATTTCGACATCTCAATTTTGTCGAAGTGAAGTGGGGTGGGAGGGCAAGGCTGTCAATCTAGTCATTCACTTTTAATCAGAAAAAAAAAACGCAAAAAAAGAACATCGAAAATATTTGACATTTAAATGTGTATTGAATTTGAAAAGCAGGGGCATAATTGCATTATACCATTCGCAGATATGCAATATCGTGAGCTTTATTCAGTTAAACCACATGGTGCATAGTAGCCGCGAAAGGTATATAATGTATTTATGCCAAATCACGTAATTAGTATATGGGAAAAATATGCTGAACGGAATGGAAACTCCTGGGTCAGGAAAATATAAAAAAATGGGTATTTTGAGTACAATATAAACATATTGCATGTCTTTTGTTAGTTTAAAATCATTTACACCTTCTTTTCTGTATTATCTAAATGTTATTTTGATGCAAATAATGGCTTATAAAATTAATTATGATGTTGGAAAATTTCCAAGAGTGCAACTGGATTGAAGAAAAGTTGGTAAGTCATCTTGCATGATTGGGAATTTGTAAATTTGGTATTAATTTATCATATTAAGTTCAAACGGTATGCATCATTAAAATATATGCATCATTAAATATAAAGCCATAGTATAACTGCAATATACATTTTGTTGGTGTTTTGATGTGTTCAGGATAATTAGTAAAGATGCAGCCGATGCAAAGATTGCATGTAGTTACCTGCGTTTCAAATGAGTTTCAAATCCCTTTAGTATTTTGTCCCAGTTAATAATTTACCTTATCTCATTACGGCACTCTTTCAGTATCTTACATGATCACATAAGGTAATTTGTACCAAAGAATATCTATATTTCACGTTCCAAGTCTGGTTATATTCATGCATTACCACTTAAATGCCGAGAGTTCGATAAGGGTAGTAACCAATATACACTTTCTGTGTTGCTTCTAAAGCAACGCCACTCGTCCCATATACTTGTGTATTTTCGAGTGTGTAAAATCTTGCATCCAATACAATATCATTCGGCAGGTGGTCCGGTACATATCAACAAATCCGTGAAATGACAACATTTAATACTCCTTCAATCAATCAACGATACAATCAATCAACTGATGCCGACGAAGAACACAATTCATCACGTTTGCAGATACCGGATAAGGACACAAATTGTCCTCATGTTCTTTGTGCATTGCTAACGAGACAATGTAGAACTATTCATTACTAAATGCTGCTTATGGACACTTGATAGATGTTTGCAGCATTTATCTCTGTAGAGAGTGTCACTCAACAATGTCTGGAGGAGGTGGAAGAAATACCTCAAGGTAAATGTCTTTAAAACCCCTTTACGTCAATTAATACGAATTCGAGTCACTTCCACCTTCTTTCTTGTTCTTAGAATTCATTTCAATAAACATATAGAATTTCGTTAGCCATTGGCCTTATATTCAATAGCAAAATGGAAATCACAAAAAGGAAAGAGGCCAAAGTACCTTTAAAAAAATTGCTTATGCTGCTGTAAGGCGAAATAAATATGAAAACAAAGCCGAAAACAAACACACAAAGAAACTGATAAGAGGAGTAGACAACAGCCAGAAAACTAAAACTAGAGAGACAAAGAAAAAGAAAGCTATTTACTTTGTCAAATCTGTAACTTTTGGCACATATTCGAAAGCACACTGCCTTACATTACTGAATTTGCATACAAATACTTTTTTTTTATCGGAAAGCAATGAGGCTATTGAGAGGTGGAAGGAGGATAGAGACTGATTATTATTTACAGAACCAGCACAGTAGTACACACACTGGCCAAAAATATGCAGAAAAGCAATTTATATTCAAAATTTGATTTAAAGTCTGTACCAGGAGTTCCTGACTACACATTACGTAATCATTGTCAAAGTTGTGATTTTCATACAGATGTTGTTTCCCAGAATCAAGTAGTGCAAACAACGTTTAATTTGATTGTCATGATCCCTAAATATGGCGGATCAAAGGAGCTGGCTAATGATAACTTGCCGATTCTGCTCCAGAAGAAATACAGGCACAGGAACGTCAAAAGGCTGCAAAATAGTTGATAAGTTAATCTTTTGGGTTTGTCAGGGTCTATTGTAAATGTTTAGGGCGAAAATCGGTGTGTATGTCAGTCTTTATATTAGAGTTTCACGCGGGTTGCTTTAAACTCTAAAATAAAGACCGGCCGCTTGAACCTCTAAGAAAAAAGAACGCTACCTCCCTTTTTCGGTGATCGTCATAATTTCCTTTATAGGACTTTAGGGATATATCTTGTTAAAATAGGTTGAGATTATTAGTTGAGCATTCATTCAAAGTAGATGAAGCATCTGGTTGTGATTCGTTTTGTAATAAGCAAGAAACCGGTAAATGAGGAAATACCTATTCAAAACAATACTTTTATCATTGAACAACATCGTTTTCATGCAGAAGCATGGTGATGGTGGTGCAACATGGTGTGCAAACAAAATGAAGGAGACAACTCATCTGTTGCTTGCGTATATAAATTCAATGTGAATTGCTAAACATTTTACCTCGTGTTACCGAAAAGGGAGGGGAGGGGGAGGCGGTTGGTACCGTCCCCATTCAGAGGGTTTCCCGGCTTGCGAAAAACCCCTTTGTGACTGTCAAATTATTGTCAAGTGGACATCTTGTTCCGCTCCTTTTCTTCAAAAACAAACATCCAAAGGGATAGCAACCACCCCTTCGGGGAAAGAAGTACCAACAGGCCTAGAACAAACAACAGGAACAGGCACTTGATTTTGGTAACAATAGATAGCTTGGTTCTCCTCTTTCCATGATACCAAAAATGGATCCTCACAATTGGTGGTTTGATCTCTTGTTTGCGACCCTTGAGAAACGTTCAACAGGTTTCTATGATTTGAATGACGATTAGCTACTAACAGTATACGTAAGCTACAGGAGCAGATTAAAGCGCTTCCAAAAGAGCAAAAGAAGATACCTAACTAGTTGGTTTTTAGTTTTGTTTACTTTTCTTGCCTTTGATTTCGGTCCTTCTTTAATAATTTCATTTGAAGATGTTGCCGCCCAATTCTGGTTAATACAAATGTCAAGTTAGTTTAACACTTATTTGTTACGCACACCTCAATCGGTTAACCATCCTGAAGGAAGCCATTTTGATTTTTATCCCCGGAGTTAAGGTTGTTTTTTAACTTGAGTGACAAAGAGGTCTGCCAGAAGCGAAGCAGGCTCTGAAAGTCTCAATATGCTAGCGACGTCGAGAAGTAAGGGCAGGTTTAACGGACCGTGATTTTAAATGTGCTGGCATTATGGTCACAAGAAACCTTAACCGAAAGGGCCCGCGCTTGTTTTAAAAGCTTTTCTGTCGTGATGGAGAAGGGAAAAGAGGCGGTTTTGAAAGAAGCTGACTACAGGGTCCAGTGCTAATATGAAATATTGCATGAGAAGACCTTAGTCGTGATGTAGGTGAAGGCAGTAAAAGCACGCGGACTGGCCGTGCATGAAGTATTCCAGTCTCTGTGCGGGGACAACCAGCGTTGCCAAAGACATTTCCGACGTTCCTGTAGCATAAAGCCATACCATCATCGCTGTTCCAAGGGTTAATTTAAGATTTAAAAAAAAACATGTGTATAAAATATCATAAGGGAAATGCATATATTTTTATTTACTTCCAACAGCAAAGATCGCAACAATCCCATCAGTGTGTTCCTATTAATCGAACTCAATACTCACTACCGGCCATTTTTTAGGCGGGAATGGAGGCGAAAATGCTGGACGAACGGTCACTCTTAATTAATAGCATATGAGGTTGGATTTCCAGCAACTGCGATTGTGTGACTTGGAATTGACAGGCGCACTGTTTGCTTGTCTCGAGGGATGTTGATCGCCCATTGGTTTGCAATTCAATCAATTACAAGATGCTTTTCTCGTCTACTCACTTCTTTTCCGACCTGCTGTCATGGTAAGGCTGATGGATATGCCCCTATGCCGGCCGATATTCCGCGCCTGTGGTTCAATCAAGCCCGCAATTTTTTTCTAATCTCTCATGTTTTTATATTGGCGGACGAAAACAAATTGCTCGAAACGACGTCAAGATTGTTAAGTATCTCGAAAAGGGTATAGGTGTAATAGGGCGCCGGACGGCTTGAGTTGATCGGCAAATGCGTCTTGAATTTTATATCTACCCTGAAAAAGTATTTTGATAACGAAGCTTTGCAAACGGTTTGAACGAAACAAAAAGCTTTTTAGGGTGATTATTTTTAAACACTTTAGAACTGCTGTGTAAGTGACAATTGCGTTGAGAGAAATAGAAGGGCAAGGTTGTTTTAAAGCTTTGAGATAATGTATTTAGCTAACATTTACTTAAAATGGGTTAAGGGATGACATTGTCATTTTGGATCATTATGGCGTTTCTAGAGGATCATTAGAAGCCAGGTCACTCCGTATTAACTTATTCGATAAAAATAGAAATTCAAAATGTCAGTCATGTATTACTTAGAGATATTGGTACACTTTTTGTTAAGTCCCCCCTCCTTTCTAATGAGAAAATACTTGAGTTATTTGCTTGTTACTGAATTGCAAAACACATTATCTTGAGTTTATTTACGTGATTCTAGAATACGAAATTGAAGCATACGAGTCTTGATTTTGTGTTCTTTATTTGGTGAAATTATACATTGGGTTACACGCACGAGAGTGTAACATCAAAAAAAAAAAAAAGCTGCGCGGGGGTGGGCAATACACTTATCGGAATCTAGGTTAGGATTACAGCATTGATTATCATTTAAAAAGAGGCGAAAGAAGTGGGGAAAAACAAGTGCACACACAACAACATTTCACAAATTAATCATTAACACTTCTCAATCTCATACGAATGATTCGGTGACAATTCTTAGGAGGCCGCATGTCCTTGGTGCATGTCCATTTTTCTACAATAGCCGTGAGTGAGATCTAACTTTCAACAGTGATCGCAAAAACGAAACATTATAATACCTACAAAACAAATGAACAGTGTTGGAGGACTGGCCCTATTCTTCCACAATGCACTTTCAAGATGTGCGTCAAAACATCTTTTTTTCTTGCATAGTTTGTTCGATAAGCAGCGCGATTCAAACACTGCCATATACTTGGCTCACCGTCACCCCTCTGTCATGGAGTAGTGCTTGATTAGACAATGAATGAGATAAGGCAAAAAAAAAAATAAAGTTGTGTTTACTTTGTTTGAGAACGGATTTTCCAAAGAAAATTGCTAAAGGAGAACCTGTATAAGAATAACTTATATAATATTACGTTATAAAATAATATTGAACAATCATGATTGGTTTCATAAAAAAACGAAATATACTAACATAAAATGAATTCAAACCGTGGCTGACCACGCGCTATTTGAAATTCCGCGTAGTTGCATATGGGATATGTATTCGTGTTATGCGATACCGCGGGACGGCACAGATTAGTGTCATACAACTTCACGCATGCTGCTTTCACAATGTGTATATGGCATGATGATGCAAACGTACCGGCGGATCGCATAACACAAGTTATACCCTAGCGCGATTTTTTTTTTTGAAACAGCAAATGTCAAACTAGATTGTTTTTAATTATTTGGTTCTGGTTAATGTAATCCGTTACGATGCCAACCCACTCGATATGTGGTCAATAATTTATTTGATAGAGTATATTGTATACTATACATTCGTTTGTACGGGGTTCTCCGTTAAGTTGGCCGAAAACCGATAGGCAAAAGAGTGCAAATCAGATTGATTGGCAAAATCACTCGTTAATTAAAAAACAGAAATCGCTTGGGGACACAAATAGTTAAAACAAAAATTGACATTTTTCTATACATCTATGGCATTTTGATTGTTTTGTTTAAAATCCAGAGTCAACAATGGCCTGAGTAAAAAACGGCACACGTACATGTCTCTGCGAGACGAGTGAATCTTGGCTAGTGTCTGGGAGGTTGGCAGTTCTAATTCATGCGGAGAGCAAATCGGCGTTTTTCAGCGTTTGTGCACTGGTAATTATGGGCAGTTGCGGTGCCACGGGGGGCATGGGGGGATTTCCCACCCAATTTTTTTTTCTTTCCCCCTAGTCCCCCCCCCGGCCGAAAGAAAAAATGAGGGATTTTTGGCCAAAATCCGAGGATTTGGGGGCAAAAATCACCAATGTTGGGGAAAATCAGCGATGTGTTGGCCAAATTGGTTAAAAATCTCCATATTGATACTTTCCCCCCCAGTATTTCACTTTGACCCCCTACAAATTTCACTTTTCCCCCGTTTTCCCCCCAGAAAAAGAGGTCTGGCGGCCGCCACGGATTACGGGATAAGATTGATCTTAAATTCAAATGAAGAACGTTACAATAGTGTTATATTGTGTACCAGGTAGGTTAGAAAGAAGAGACATTAACTAATTAACTAATGTTTAGCGACGTGTTTGTTGGTAAATGATAAGAAAAGCTTCGTGGTTTTCGTGCTTTGTGTACAAAATCTGTACACACTTTTGGAAAAAAAAATTTATCATATCACTTATGCCATAAGTTTCCGTAAATGTAGTGACGGCATTCAAAAGTATAAGCCAAGGTCAAGGCTGTTAGAAAATTCTTGTCTCAGCTTTCCTTGACAACTCACACTTCCGCATGCTCCAACATTGCCAATCTCACATATTCGGATTGTCTGGATTGGTTGTCGGGTCGATTGAGCAACAAAAGGTTTCGATCATTAATTTGAACAGGAATTTGAACGTCGTTAACGTTGACAAACAAGGGTTTTGTGAATGATGTTTAAAAATTAAGACACGACCAATGAAAGAACAAATCGAACATTCATCATATTTATTCAGTACTCACCAAGTTTAAAATCACACAATTGCACAATGATAAACATAACTATAATGCCACATAAGTAAAAATAGTGCACATAATAATGATGTACGATAATTTGATATAATATGGGAGTATTGGTTATGGATGTGAGCCCATTACTTAGTTGAGTACCAAGGATAGCCCAAAGCATCAGTAATGAGGGCTTTAATCCATTGGGGTCTAAAGGGGACAAGCGATTACAAACAAGATTTCAAGTTATACACCACTACCTGGGCTGTTGAGGATCAGAAATCTGAATGGACTACTTTTTTTTTGCTAAAAAACTGCTTAGAATTGTCTGATGAAAAAATGGAATAATTATTTTATAGGAGTATATGTATAATATTCATTGTTGTAAGGGTCTCTTTAAGTGGCCGAACGATAGGTCAAAAGAGTTGCAAATCATATTTGATTGTGCCAAATCAACTAGTTAATAAAAACAGGAAATCGATTTGGGATCACTATATATTTAAATAAATGAGTTTCATTTTATATATCTATGGCATTTTGATGTTTAAATACAGAGTCACAATGGACTGATCGATTAAAAACGGCATCGTTACATGCTTCTCTGAGAAGACGAGTGAATCTTGGCTAGTGTCTGGGAGGTTGGCAGTTCTAATCCTGCGGAGAGCACATGAGCGTTTTTTCAGAGTTTGTGCACTGGTAATTATGGCAGTGGCGGGACGCCACGGGGGGGGCCCTGGCTGGGCTTTTTCCCCCAATTTTTGTCTTTCCCCCAGTTTCCCCACCCCCCCCCCCCCGCCGAAAGGACCAAGAAAAAGAGGGAGATTTTTGGAAAAAATTCCGCGATTTTTTGGGGGCAAAAATCACCAAATGTTGGGGAAAATCAGCGATTTGAAGTACCAAATATTTGATACTTTTCCCCCCAGTATTCACTTTTGCCCCCTCCAAAGTTCACTTTGTCCCCCCGTTTTGCCCCCAGAAAAAGAGGTCTGGGCGCCGCCACTGATTACGGGATAAGATCTGATTTAAATTCATCTGAAGGAACGTAACAATAGTGTTATATGGTTGTTCCAGTAGAAGGGACAGTAAAATACTAAGTTTAGCGATGTGTGATGTAAATGATAAAGAAATCTTGTGGTTTTCGTGCTTTGTACAAAATATTACACACTTTGAAAAAAAAAATTATCATATCACTTATTGCCCATAAGTTTCCGTAAACTGTAGCTAGTCAAAAGTCATAAGCAAGGTCAAGGCTGTTAAGAAAATTCTTGTCTCAGCTTTCCTTGACAACTCCGCATGCTCCAAAATTGCCAATCTCACATATTCGGATTGTCTGATTGGTTGTCGGTCGATTGAGCAACAAAAGGTTTCGATCTCATTCAATTTGAACAGGAATTTTATGAACGTCGTAACGTGACAAACAAGGGTTGTGAATGATATTTAAAAATTAAGGACACGACCAATGAAAGACAAATCGAAACCATTCATTCATATTTATTCAGTACTCACAATTAAATCACATTGCACAATGATAAACATTAAAATATAATCACATAATTAAAAAAAGAGTGGCACATATTAAAGATGTACGATAATGTGATATAAATGAGAGATATGGGTTATGGATGTGAGCCCATTACTTAGTTGAGTACCAAGGATGCCCAAAAGTCTCAGTAATGAGGCTTACTTCCATTGGGTTCCTTAAGGGTACAATCGATAACAACAAGATTTCAAGTTATACACCACTACCCTGGCTGGCATGAGAATCAGAAATCTTGAATGGACTATTTTTTTCTAAAAACGCTTAGAAATGTCTTGAAATGCACTAGTTATAGGAAGTGATGGAATTTCATGATTGACATGGTACTGGTAGTTTTCCAAACAGTGGCATTAGAGAATAAATTTAAGGCATTTATTACTTCGCGCTCACCAATTCACATCGATTTGCCCACTTCTATCCGCAGCGACTAGACATCTTGTGTGCTGGGGCACTGTCGACATGTTTTCTCACCCCAAGAAGCACCAAGACTGCGTCATAACCTTGTTACTGTCCAGATTGGACTCTTTGTAACATCCTCCTTATGTCATCAACAACTCTCTGTTAAATAGACTTCAGAATGTCCAAGAACTTCTGCAGGGTTATCACCAATAGCGTAATATGACGCCATCACCCCTGAACTCATTGACCTTCACTGGCTGCCAGTAAGATACCGCATTCAATTCAAATATTCGGTAACGGGTTTACAAAGCACTTCACAATCAAACACCAAGCTATACAGTCATATCTGACATGCTTCATCTGCACATCCACTGATGTCTGCGTTTCCTCCACCAATCATCGACCCGGCTTGTTGAACTTAGAACTCGTAGAATATCTTCGCTGACCGGTCTTTTTCTTGTGCCGGTCCAAAAATTGGAACTTCTTTCCAGATGACTCAAAAATGCTGCATCCATAGCCATTCAAGTAAACTTCTCAAATTTCATCTCTTCCAGATCGCTTATCAGTAGTGACTTTTCATTGTATCATATACTGTTTGTGTTTCAGCGCCTTATGAAACAAATTTTATTTTGGCGCTTATAATAAATTTTCATTGATTGATTGATTGATTGATTGATTTGATTTCTTCACAAAGATATTCTGGTCACCATTATGTTCAACTTTGGTTATTTTGGTGATTGTAGCCTTTACTTGGTGAAACATTGGTTATTTCCTCTGTGATAAGTTTTAAATGTGAAAGAAACCTGCTCAAATTTGCCATTTTTCCACAACTACTGTGTACAATGAGTTAGTGGTCTATAACCTTCATGGGATAAGTTTTCAAAAACGAAATAGCTCAGAATAAATAAACCAAATGGTTAACACTCAGCAATTCGATCTTATCCGCGAGGAAATCAGAATTTTCGCATTTCTTTTCACATCAACACATCATCAGAAAAATGGGAGTTTTTGGATCATTTTCATCCAAACCACACATTTTAGGACGGTCCTATATATCACAAGTAATGCCCCCTTTATTGTGGTGGTCGTGTATCCTACACGTATATCATTGAAAACAGTTCCAATCTGTAATATTTGTAAGGTATATTTAATGTGATTACAGTTTTACTTATTCTTCTCATACAATCATTCATTAACAATGTTAGGCAGCAATGACATATTATGTAGCAACGGTACATAGCATAGATTTATTTATGAATTTCACAATAATGCCTCGATGTCGATTCATCGCGGGGCATAACAACATTATACTTTTCGTACCTACTCTGCATCGTGTGTTTTATTCCGTTAACGGAATAAAAGACTTGTTTCGTGTAATATAGTAGGTGGTAAGGGTATAATAAAATTACGCCCATCGCTGTATAAAGATGCAAGGCGAAACAAAAACGGAACACATTAAAAACAAAGAAGCAAACAAACGAATGAACAAACAAACGAAAGAATGAATAAACAAACAAAACAAGCAAAAGAACGATAACAAACAACAAAAGAAATAATCTTATAAAATGTGTTGCACCAAATCAAGCATTTTTTTGGAAGAACGTCCTAAATTTAAAAATAATCAGTTTTTTTGTACAGTGATTGGAAATGTCACAATTCTCGCAATAGTTAGGTTCCTTATGCATACATTTTCTGAAAGCTTATGGTTCACTGAATAAGAAAACCAAATGTGTGCATTTTTTTTAAAATTCCCCTATGGTGGCCATATTTGAATTCAATATGCCGCCATTTTTTTTGCTCATATCCTTTGAGACTAGTACAGGCATGACTCTGGTGTCTACACCCGTGTTTTAAGGGTGAAGGAATCCAATACGATCATTAATAAAAAAATATCAGATCATTTGGTCGTGGCGGCTATATTGAGTTTCAAAATGTCCGCCAAAAATAAAGACGCTTTTGCCCATATCCCGGCTTCTGATATCATCTATTACCTGTCATGCCTGTCGTTACTAATAACTGGTAATTTTTTTCTGATGAACTCAATATTCAACATGGTGGCCAATATGGCCGCCCTCAAAAGTCTTTCCGTTACCGTTATATCTGTAATATGTTTAGTTACATCATCCAGAAATTATAAATTATAATCTGAGCTATAAGTCTTTGACCATTAGAAAGTCATATCTGGCAATATTGCTTTTGTTAGCATGCTCTCATTTCAAGATGGGGCCATATGGCCTTCGTCAAAGATCTTAAGATTATACCTTTTAATTGTTCTATACCGGATTTATATTTTGTTTAAGCATCAATAAATGGGTTTATTAGAGTATTGACCCTTAGTATGGTTCACAGTTAGCAGAGTCTCGAACTGGCATTGGAATAAATGAGGGTGTTACATAACAATGCACCCGCCTCTTACAAGGCCAAGTAAGTTTTTGTAGAGAGAATCGAACTGATATG
Source organism: Ophioderma brevispina (assembly GCA_023653785.1). Taxonomy (NCBI): domain Eukaryota; kingdom Metazoa; phylum Echinodermata; class Ophiuroidea; order Amphilepidida; family Ophiodermatidae; genus Ophioderma; species Ophioderma brevispina. The sequence goes on along the minus strand of JAMKCH010019337.1, from coordinate 46,285 downwards.
CTAATACTCCCATTCATATATTGTGTTATGTCATCCATGTAATGTATTGATTCCATCTTAAATCCTATGCATATTTTAACAAACAAAAATGCCAAATCTGAGTTTCTAATGGTCAGAGACATATATCCCGTACTTTATCTAATTTTTTGGGAATATGCTGACTATTATACTACATATATATGCTATTTGATGCGTTCTTGAGATCTTTGAAGGTGGTCATTGTGGCTGCCATCTTGAATGTAAGTGTGTTAACAAAGCAAAGATATCAAATATGATTTTCTAATAGAAAACTTGAAGACATAATATCACTTACAATTACCCTTTTCATCAAAACTTTTGGATGTTATAACTAAATATAGAGAAATCTGTGGCAATTGCTAGCTTTTAAGATCTTTGAATGCAACCTGTTAACGAAGTACCAGTGTCAGAAAATGTCAGATACAAGGTTTAATGCATGGTCAAAGACATAATTTCAGATGTAAACACGTAACCTTATAATGTTTGCAGGGGAACCCTCTGTAGATAGTTCACTACTGTGTAATTCGGATACCATTTTTAGGCAAAACGGTTTTACTTTTTATCACTGGTAATGTTTAAAGACAGTTCGTCATGTGCAGGCAAGAAGGTCGTATGTGCAATAGCTGCCATTTGTTAGAAATTCCCATCAAACCTATGATTATATGCCAAATCTTTGGTTAGTGGCTCTTGAAATGGTTCTTCTGGCGATTGGCGACTTGGTTCTTCTGGCGACCGGCGACTGTGTCACCTGTGTCGCATAAAGAACCATGACTCAAGAAAAAAAAATAAAAGGCATCCTAATACATAGCAGCCCACGGATGTATCACATGGCAGCTATTGCACTTACAACCTATTTGCACTCACATGACGAGTTGTAACGTAACAACACTTCTTAAATTCGCATTTTTGACGAACCGTTCAAATATTGATAAATTGTAACGGGTGGAGAAATTAAAAAAAATATCACTTGTGTATTTTAATAAATGGAGGTTCCAATCAATAATATATTTGAAGCTTATTTTTAATATGAGATATTTAATATGAGATATTTATTTGATTTGGGTTTTCGATTTTTTAATCACCTTGTATTCATTAATGTAATTATGAAATAGCGTCACGAGGAGTTATTAACCATCTCAGAACAGCAGACTTATTGATGAGAAAATATTTTATTTCTATAAAATAAAATCACATACGCAATTTCCAAAACATTTAAAGTCCATTTCATATCTGAAAGAATATACGATATGGAAACCTATAGCGACAATTGAGGAGCAAATTTCCGCAGATTACTCAAAGTGAGACATGGCCTAATCAATATTAACAGGTGGACGACGAAGGAAGCAAATGCTCAGACAAGTTGTATATCACCAATTATTTCCATGTTAAGAGAGACACTAATATCTCATCTTAGCTTAGACTAAGGGGCAACGCTGTTTCCGTGAATAGGATACAACATTTAGAAAGATTGGTATTAATATGTCTGTTTATCCTGAACAATCTTTAATGTATGTGTGTATCCCAGGATACAACAAATCCACACATGTTGTAAATGTATTATTTTCCTCTATTGAAATAAATAGAAATAAATCATTTCTATGTTACCTTACTGTAGTACATGTGGAACTGTATTTTTGTGAAAATTTCATAAACAATCTTACAACCAAGGTTTTTCTAAATCAAAATTGTATGAGGATTCCAAAAATCATGGGTGTAATTTTTTCAAATGTGTTCTTGGATGTATTCTAGGGGGCAAGGTTTATACAGGGGGTCAAAATATAAAAGGGGGCAAAATGTGTTTTAAAGTATACCATCATGTTCAGTACCTTTCAAGGATTACAGAAAGGTATAGTTTGCCCTACCTTAGGGTTATAGTACAAGAGTTACAGGGCAAAACTGGTTCAAGGTCACACTGAGGGTAAATACAGATTCATCGGTTTGTTTTTAAAATGGTGCCAATTTGTTCGTCTGTACAGAAGCCGAAAATATACAGGACGCTTTGAGCCTTTGTTAATGACGTTTTGATGATAATTAAGAGGGCAAATATGGCCGTGGTCCACAGGTCTATGGGAGACCACTAGTCATATCTGTAAAAGTCTTACTTTGAAAGGTGAAACACAGAATCTATATATATTAATTTTAATCTAAAATGACCCAGCTCCTCCCTCAAATAAAAAGTATTTTTCAACACGTCTCCAACTAAGTGAGGTTAAAATTGATCTGTGTGTGTGTCTATAGCCATTGTGTTTTTACTTAATGTATTAGTTAAGGTTATATATTATTTTCATAATTTTCTTTAGTGACAATTTACATGTCTCGTGTACCATTTCTTGCCAGAAAGGCACTTTCATATAATGAAAACTTTTAATTGCAATTATTCTTAAAAACCACTCCATATCGGTATCTTATGTAGAGAATTAGCAGGATGTTATTCGTTCTGTCATATAAAACCTGCTACAAAAAGTCCTAATAGTCATTGTACATATACAGCTTCGCTCACAATGGAAGGTTTCCCCTTCAACACAAGGGAATAATTCAGTCTGTCTGCTTGTGTGATCATGTTCATACGAATTCTCGTCTTGAAACATTAATAACAACATTCTATTCGCATGCAATGCAACTCTGTGTACAAAAAATATACGCAGATGGTATTTCTATCAGCCGGATTACCCAACTGCAGAACTATTTTAATATATACTCATAGTCAAGAAAAACGCCCTCCCCCATTTATGGGGTTCATAGACCTAGCGACTTGTTTTAGGCGGACAGATTAGCACTCGTGCACTTCAACTTTCGCCGCTTTTAGCACGCATTCGCACGCGCTGCTGGTATATAGCAAGTTCGTGAGAATGAGCGGCGAAGACGTTACTACATTAGAAGATCATCAGATGGGTATTATTCAAATGATTTTGACCAACTTCAAATTGTAACAGAAGCAACTTTCTTAATAACTGTAAAAAAATGTCCAATAACAATAATATATTCACAATTTAAGTGGTCAAGGAGGAGGGGTAGCATGAGACCCAACAATTGGTTTTCGCGACATTTTGTGGTAACGAATGAGATTTTTAATTATTTTTTCTTTGAATTTGGTGAAAAAAGTGAAAATCCGATGATGAGTTAATGGGGTAATTAGGGTTGGGGCCCTTCGAGCCATCCTTGCTACCATAAACTACCGGGGAACACGAGACTGTTTGTACTTATCTATGTAAATAGAGTGTCCCAAAATTGTAACAATCAGGGAAGAATTTGTTTTCAAAATAAAAGTACTTATATGTTTGTGTAGTAAAGCAAATTTATCCAATTTGCATTTAATTACAAACTTGTAAGATTGCGAAAAACATGAATTGTAATTTAATTCAAACTGACACAACACTATTAATTTAGAAGTTATTGATTGAATATTTAACTATTGAAAACAAATCCTTACACATATTTAAATAATACGTCAGTTCACTTTCATTAGCCTACTAGCAGAATGGCGGTTTGTGGTGTCAACAACGTTACGCAGCATTTTGAAAGATAACGTCTAGATGAATATAACGAGCATATAAACTTAAATTTCTGGCGATAATATCTATATATTACGCTGTTCATGAACCGTATCTTTTGTTCTAGATATCGATTATAAACGTTGTTTGTGTCATCTTGGTTGAGCTCACATTTTGCAACAGCAGATTTATTATGTTTAGATATGATCCTTTGAACATTGGGCATGCAACTGTATCTAAGTTTGATGGTGTTTCTGTTGAGGAGTTTGCGGAGTTATGTCCCGGTGGGGATACTCTAAAGTGGAAAATATTAATTAAGCAGAGCAAAACATTGTTCTATTTTTGTTTAGAAGAAAAGTAGTTCATTATCCATAAACCTGACATGCCATCTTTGAATAAAAGGAATGAACTCAAAATTTACAAACGCATGCCTCCACAGAAGAAAGCATTTATTGTGCAACTCCAGACATGAAATATAAGAATCAATTATAATGTCTTGCAAGATCAAGGAAGATATCTGATTGGTATTATACAGTCTCAAGCGCACTAGACTGTCATGCATTTTGGAATGAAATAAGTGGTAAATAAAAGCTTATCAATTTGCCTTTGAAGCGTACCAAATAAAAATATCCATACGTACTTTTATTTTTGACAGCAAGCTTGCCCCGAGCATTTGGGGACCTCTGTACATGTAATTATTTTTTTACCAGATAAAAATTAAGTAACTCTTCATGTGCGGACAGCGAAGTTTTCATTTATCATATGATACTTTGTTTTACTGTACATTTAAATAGAAAAAAAAAAAAAAAAAACAGTCACAACTGCAGCCCCTCATTGAAAATTCGGATTGTCAAAAATATTTTTTTCTAATATGAAATTTAGATATAACAACAACTAAATATTGTTCAAATTGATTGAAAAAATGTATCAATTCATTGAGCTACTCCTAAGGTTTTAAAAAATTATACTTTGAAATATCTAGTTCAAGGTCTTGTTGTGGTAAACTTTGCAGAATGGTCCAATTTTATTCAAACTGATTGTAAATTGTCAATTGACCACACCAGATTAGAAGTTGTATAGAGTCTTTGTTTGATTGTTCGTGAGCTGAAAATTACATGATTCTAACCTATGTTTTACGGTTTTTTTAGATAACAATTTAGGAATTTATATTTGTTTTTTTTATATGATCAAAAAGTGCAATACAATATCGTGAGCTGAGAATTACAAGATTCTAACTGACATTTCTGGTTTTTGTGAGATAATAATACTTTTAAAATTTTATATTTATTAAGCTTTAAGGGGGAATCCTAGTCCGAACCACACATTTCAATATATGTTAGTGTTTGTATGCATACCCTAAACCTTGTTGTATAAAAGTAACATGCGAAATGTCGGAACATGTGACCCGTTGCGATGGTAACTGCCGCCAACTTGGATTGTAAAATTTGCGATGTGTCAATACGGGAACAGTAATATCTCAAAAAGTATTTATCCTATTGAGATGAAACAAAAAGCAATTTGGAGCTGAGGTTTCAAGCTAGTCATTGAATCAAAATTTACCACATAATAGCATGGTAAGCATGGTAAAAGTCTGGTTAAATCTGAAACAGCGGAAACCATAATTATGCTTTTGGTCAAAAGATCAAATGAACAGGGTTCCCAAGGCGTGAATTCAATAATTTTGGTTTATTTTGTGCTCCTAAAGATGGAGAAAAAACAGTGAAAAAAGTGAGATATGCCTGTTCCCGTGGTGGTGGTGACAAATTGTGAAAAAAACGAATATGGAGAAAAACACAATTAAAGTTTGATAATGTAAGTCAAGAGTTTTTTGAATTACACAAGTTCTTTTTAATCAATTAAATATCTACAGGGTGAGTCAAAAAAAGTACAAACAATTGAGCGATTTTTCATGGAAAACCCTCTGTGCGATTCATATATTTCCTGTTTTGTTAGCTCTCATATAAAATTATGGCATTTAAATTGATTAACGCGTTCAAAAGTTACAGCTGCAGAAGTGAAAGTACCCAATGTGAAAGACCGAACAAGTTACACGCTAGAGTAACTCAAAGAGTACTCTTGGATTTACGTTCAGCTTTGGTATTTGCAGCATATCCTCCATTAATTAAACATTTGGAATAAATGTCAGAGAACACCACTGACGTAACAAGTCTGTGGGTGAGGGCCTGGACCCAAATGGAGATCAGGAAAAGTAATAAATTGATAGTATTGACAGATTACCAAGTTCACCTTTGCAAAATGTGTTTTAGTGATGCCCCAAAAATTAAATGGTTCCCATCGCCTTGTCCCCCTCCCCAAATGGAGATGTCTGGTTACATCGTTGGGTAAGACTGTAAAATGAAACCAGATATCAAAATAATATTTTATGAAATCAATATTTGGACTTGAAGCAACAATTTTCAGCATTCTTTTCAACTTGCTTGATTTCCACGTAGTAAATTGTTCAAAATATAGGGCTGGATAACAGATAAAGCATTAGAATTTTCCGTTTTAAATATATGCTGTTAATTTCATTAAATCTTAAGTATTCTACATTATCATTCAACACATGTCCTGCGTAGCATTTGAATACGGCGCCAAAGAATCAACCAGTTAATTTATTTTGAAGCCCTCACGCTGCAGAGTAATCAGTAGTAATGAGTCTCATATGTACAGTTGGTGCGCAATTTGTTCGGGTCAGGAAATGGACACCTTCACAAAAATAACTGTAACATTTGAATGGCTTGATCGATTTAAAAAAAATTAAAATTATTGTGAAAGCTGATTAAACAGACTATCTAACACATTAATTAATTTGGTAAATTCCGTTAATGTTTCTTCATAAAAAATCCTTCATTTGGTTGTACTTTTTTCTGACTCACCCCCCCCTGTATGTCACAGACGCAATCATTTTAATCCTATAAATTATTACGTCTTGATCGCTGCTTTACACATCGACTCTTCGGCGATATTGGTGCGTCAGTCATGTGACCCGTTGCCATGGTAATGGCGACCATCTTGGATTGAAAAAAAATGCGATAAATCAAAAAGTATTCATCCTTTTGAGATGAAAAAAAAAAGCAATTTGGAGCTGGGGCTTAAAGGAACAACTTTGTGTCAAAATCTCAATTCTGAAAAAAAATCCCCCTTTGAAACTAGGATTCCCTTAAAATGATACATAATTTTGTTTAGATTTTCCGAATGTAAATTTGTTTAAAGGTCCCACTTCCGATAAAAATTCTTTTGTTTTATTTTTTTTTGTGAACTTAAAACCATATCTTAAAATACCCAAAATGTCAGTTAGAACCATATGGTTCTCAGATCACGATTTCAAGAAAAGAATTACAGAGTTTGGCTAGTCACCTTCCATAGACCCCTATAGAGCAACTAGCTATTTCGGTTCCTGTACCACAATTTCGGCTCATGCACCACTTAAGAGTGGCGTGGTTTAGTGGTTAGAGAGCCTTTGGACCCAATGGTCCTGGTTCAAAATCTCAGTGGGGCTACTTGCTGGATTATTCTATAGGTACTCAATTCTGGATTTAATTTGTAGGGGAGCTATTGATTAAACTCAGAATTGCCACTCTATTCATGTTTCATTTGATATGGGTAAATGAACCATGAAAGCTCTCACTGTACCCATGTGTGTGTTTCGTCACTGTGTCTAAGGTGTTGTGTTCTTTGAAGAGCTCCATATAAATGCTTATTATTATTATTATTATTATTAATTTGACACCACCTTTACAACAAACGGAGAAATTTGAAATTTTACCCCTCCTCCATTGTCACCTTAAACCCATTTTGCCTCATAACTATTAAACTGAACGTGTAGATTAGGTTAACTATACTTATTTCAATCATTTAAAGGTTATGAACGTGCTGGCATATCTTTCGATGCATTTCGACCCTTTCCATATTTTAGTCCCCGTATAAACCACATTTTCTTTATAAACATTTTGATATGTCGTTCTTAAAACTTTCTTAATACAATTCTGTGAAAATTAATCTGTTGCAATAAGTTTTAGATGAAGTCTTCATTTTTTGTAATTGACCGCTCTACACATATTCATTCTTATCTCATGCACCACTTAATAAACTGGAAGAAAGACTTGATCTCGACTATTAAAATAGCAGCTGGATATCTATTATGTCATTAAAGGTATGAATCGTTACATATTGCATTGCAAAGGGTTGATGAGGAAAGTTTTTTGAAAAGGAGTACATTTATAAAAGACTAGACAGATTAAATTTACATGTTTGTTCATTTTATCATAGTCATCTTCATCATCATCGTCATCCTCGTCATCATCGGCATCACCATTTACTACTACTGCAATATCTACATATCAACACGTTTTACATGTATATGGGCGGGGTTTTGTTTCGTTTATTAATAAAATGTATGGATGTTAATGTATGCAAGCGAATGCAAATTACAAGGTTTTTCACGCCGGGCTTCCTAAACTTATTAGTTATGGACATCGGTTAATTATTATTATTATTATTATTAGACTAATAGTGGATTAATGGAAATTATCTTTAAGTTATTCGCGAAAGTTAATGGAAATTTTTGTTTCCCCTTAAGGAATCTTTTGTTTGCGGTTTAATCAAAATATTAGAATAGTCTTCTTATCGTGTCCAAAACACAGTGGTTCTCAAGTATGATCCAGCCAGAGATGGGTACAACGTCTGGCTGCTCTACTGAATTCCGCAAGGTCCTTGTCTGTGCATTGTTGCTCCAGCAGTGGGCAGACCAAGAGATGTTACATTGTCTGTGGTGCTGTCCACAACCACAGGCAGTGTCCTGATCTGCTTCCAGGTAGCCCCACTTCTGCAAGGAAACCTTAATCGGCCAATTATATGAATACTAATTTATGCAAATAAGGTGGAATAACAAAGGATATGAATATTAATTAACTTAAATAACAAAAAGAGCTCATTATAAGCTAATGAATGATTAATATTTCCCCTTATTCCACTGTTAGTATGATTATTATTATTGTTGTCTTTATTTTGAACTACTTTTATACAGTATTATGGTAATATTGCGCTTTATCCCGTTAATTAAGCAGGGGTATATGCAAATATATGCACACTTTTTTAAAATAAGTGAAATTTATACGGGCTGTTTGTAACGGTTTATTCTGCTGTTAGGCTTCATCTCTTTGTTGTTTATCTTGTTGAAAATTACCTCAGTCTTTCGATTTCAGAAACAAAGACAAACTTACAAATTAATTGTATTCCCTCTTTTTAAATAGTTGATATTTTGGAACAGACTACACATTAACCTGACGCTGGAAATATTTAACAGGTGGTCATTTTGTGGCTGACAAAACAGGCGTGATAAATTGGCGGGAAATTTCATAAACAGACCCACCGACGTAATACGAGTTTCCTGCCTGGGACTATATGATATTTATTTTGTCATCTCTAAAGATCCGGTCCATGCTGTTTTTCAGCTGGTGATCGTACATTTTAAATGTATGTGCAGTAATTAAGACTCAAGGCGGGTCGTACTTCTGCTCACAACAAGAGAAGATGGTGAAAGATAATTCGGACAAAAGGAAATAAAGTTGGTTTTATATATGAGGTAAACATTTCCGATCGATAAATACAATTCATAGTATTTTGGGGTATTGGAAGTTCGAATTTATCTTTCGCAGATTGGCCGACACAAATAAACACTGATGAAAATATATTTAAAAATATGTGCCTTCGACCGGGATCATAAAACTTGTTTGGTATAAGACGGCTTCTAAGGATGTCTACATCAATTTCGATTTACGATGAACTTTGACCTCATTTTCAGGTCACGGGGTCAATTTCGTAATTACTCCCGGCCGAGAGGTTTAATACATAAGTCGTTATATTTAAAATTCAGAAGACTGGGTTCGAATCCAGCATTAGGAAGGAAGAAAGAAAGGAAGGAAGGAAGGAAGGAAGGAAGGAAGGAAGGAAGGAAGGAAGGAAGGAAGGAAGGAAAAGAACCAGGTCAGGGATGGGCAACCAATCACAAACAAAAATAAAATGAGCTTGGATTGAGAAATGATCTAGCGTGACGTACTTCCCTTAAGGAGATGTTTTATAGCTCATAAAATTTATATTATAGAGGGTAAATAACAATTACATTAATAGAACTAAAACTTACAAAATGAGATGCCAGCGCTTCGGGCGTACATGTGTAATGCTCATTTGTATAATCATGTGTCTTTTGTAATCCTTGAAAAAAATAACTGCAATTTGGGCAAGGAGTGAAAGTTATCAGCAAAAATGACATAAGCTTGGATTGTGAAAAGATCACGCGTGACGTATTTCCTTTTGGGAAATGCAGCTTCATTGATCATAACATCCATCTTATCGAGCCAAAATATGTTGTTGTACTGATTTCACAACTAGGACGGTATGATTACCAATACGTGCGACATGGAGTATATCATGAATATTAAAGAGAGCGAAAATCTTAACCTTCGTCTACCTGACCCTTTTTGGTAACGACACACTCGAAAGGGGTGGGGGTGGGGGGAGGGGGTAGTGTTTACCGATTTTCCTCATCAATGCAACAAATTCTTATAAATGGTACTACTGAATAGAATAGAGTTTCGTCTTTCCATCGGTATCAAAATAAGTACAAGCATTCTCATTATGACGTCACTATGATGTCATAAGTTAAGGCAATTTTTAAAAAAAAGTATATTATGTGAAAAATGATATTTTTTGCGAAAAGCTTCGTATGACACTAAAAGCTCTGTGTATGTAAAACTAGTTATTCGCCAGCATCATCTTCATCGTCGTCATCGACATCGTCGTCGTCGATAGTTATTGTCGTCATCATCGTCGTCATCATCTTCATCAGCATCATCATCATTATTATCATCATCATCATCATCATCATCATCATCATCATCATCATCATCATCATCATCATCGCCGTCGTCATCGTCATCATCGTCATCATCGTCATTACTATCTTTAATTATTCGGAACCAGAAAGTTGGGTTTTAGTGTTGCAAATAATGACATGGGGTGTCCAGTAGACGAGGGTTAAATAACCATCTACACAAATATATCCATTTCATTCTAATAGTAAAAAATCAATATTCCATAAAGAATTTGTTTCAATACTAACTGAATAAACTAACAAGTGTATAAACATTATACAGTGCAGGGTTATTACATTACATTAACAAACTAACCTATACCTTGCTTCAAAACAAATGCCTATTTTGCAATCTTGGTTTTGTAACAGTCAATTCTCGTTTTTACAAACGATTGGAGGAAATGTTAATTCTTTTAACCATAGAAACACACGCTCCAGCTGAAAGCGCCGGAACGCCTGTTATAGAGATATTACAGCTCTGCCAAGATGATATTAACACATTTATAGGTAACGAAATATTACATTTATATCCCTCCTACCAAAAACAAAGTAATTAACCGGAAGTGACCTTTAATATCGTATGTGGGTGGCGCAATTCATTTACAGGTATTATGAATTGAACAGCTCAGAAAGGTAATTTATATTCTAGTGAAGTACTTGAACCATATCACCGGGGGAATAAGAATAAATGAAGTGCATTTTTATATACTTTACCAAATACATACCCTATTGAGAAGGAACAACAATATTATAAACTCTTTTGACCACATTTTAAAAATGGGATAACATTTATTCTTCATTAGGTAAGATTCAGAATGTATATTTTCCTTGCCATCAAATCCCGTTCCTCCCTTCCCCAAAATGAATTGATATTAAAATGTCTTTAACCTCGTACGCATCTAGCCAACCACTCGTACGCATGCATCAGCGTTCCTTTCTCATCACGTAACTCATTAAATATTTACTTTTATTTGAAATGTCTACCAAACCAAACCTACATTTTTCAACGGTGAAATGTAATTAATGTCGATATCTTAATGAATATTTGTTTTGCGATCTGTGTCAAATCCCGCGTCTACTGCTCCTATTTTAATGATACATTAGATTGAAATGACACTTTGGAAATAAGCTTTGAGGATGAAAGTCGTTCAAATGAAGTAGTCCAGCAGCGGAGGAGGAGTAGATGAACATCTCTGATAAAGTTTTTTTCTCAGCTGATTATACCTCTTTGAAAGGTATATAATGGAATCCAGGTGGGTGTAAAATTGCCACCCTTGGGCAATTTGAGAAATCCAAGATGGCCGCCATTTCACTGTAAAAACCCCAAAATTGCAGTTCCCATGGACAAGGACACCCAAAATGTTTGGTATTTGGTTTTTTTTTTAAATAATCATTCATGTTTGAGGTAGGAAATGTAAATTATAATGTATCTTGAAAGGCACGTTTGATTAATTTGAAAAATCCAAGATGGCCGCCATTTTAAAGCAGAAAACCCCGAAAATGCCCTTTTCACAGAGAGATCAACCCACAATACACGTTTTATCATTTTTCTCATCTGATTATATATCTCTAATAGGTATACTATATAATTAAGATGGATGTAAACTTGTCACCCTTAGGCAATTAGAGAAATCCAAGATGGCAGCCGTGTGCCATAAAAACACTAGAATATTGCAGTTTGTACAGACGGGGCAACTCAAAATGCATTTTTGTACCTGTTACCTAACCCGAGAGCCGATCAACTGATTGTGATGTTTTCGGTGTGCTGGTTGAGGCCACCCAGCGGCTTTGTCCTTCGCTACTGGACCATATGCAACGAGTGAACGAACCGGGGGATGAACCGAAAACAGACCCTTCAGCAGATTCATGAGGATTGGGCTATTAGAGACTACTGTGCTGTCTCTGAAGCCCCGGTGGAGCCCCAAGTCGGCGGTACGGTAAGCACTTGACTGTTTTGACCCCCCCTGAAGGAAAATTTCCGTTAGGAATCCCGATCTGCCCTACAGACGCAGACAGCAGGTCAATCAAATCTCCTCTCGATTGGCGCACATCATAGACCCGGCCAGAGTCGAGAATCAAAGATTCTCTATTTGACTTTCCTCCTTGCATGAGGGCAGCGAGCACTGCAGCCTCTTCAAAAGTCCCGCCTGATTGTATTGTGGGCGGAAAAAAAAAAAAAAATGCTCCAGACAGTCAAGTTGGAGAGCTCGGATGTTCGCTCCGGGACCGACGCGTCGGCTGGAGGATCGCTACTACAGCCACTAGTCCCCCACTAGCAGTTCTAGAAGCCGTGGGAACCACAGATGAGCCGTCCACATGGGGCCATCAACAAAACCAGTCAATTGTCCGGACCGAGCGACCTGCTCGAGGACCTCGGTATCATCGCAAAGGGATGGGGAGGGGATACATAGGCCACTGATCCCCATCGCATCCTGACCCACGGCTCTGTGATCTTGACTCCATGTGTAGTACGCCGGAAGCTGGTGCTTTCCAGTGGAGGCGAAATTAGGTCCAAATGGGGACGGCTGTAGCCTCAGAAAAATTGACCGGCAGGAGGTGCCGTTCCACTGACGACCCCTTACCGATGGCGCCTGGCATTGCGTGCCCTCCGGGAGAGGACGTCTGCTTGGACGTTCTCCTCCACCCCCCCTTGGGGGTACACAAATGTGGATGCTATTAGTTAAGGCAATGTCCCGTTTGCCAGTGCACCACTCTGGAGCCTGACTAACTCCTTGCTCCCTTGCTCCCCCCACCCTTCATTGAAGTAGGCCACTACCGTCATGTTGTCGCATCGGACCAGGAACACTTTCCCCTGGTCAGGGCGATCCAGTGCCAGGAAGATTGCCCACAGCTCGAGCACATTGATATTATAGCGAGCTTGCATGGGGCGACCAACGACCGACACTTTGTGGGACCCTAGTGGCCATCAGAACCGACTCATCTGTTGTCAGCGTCACGGGGGGTGTTAATTTCCTGAAGGGAGCTCCCACCTCCAACTTGCGGGGATGTGTCCACCAACTGAGGGTCGGGAACCAGCTTCAGGTGCACTGGAATCCGGAGGGACATCGGGTGGTACCAGGATCGGAAGTACCCGAGCATGTGGATCTGGATTACCCTCATGCGTAATCTGCAATGGGGAACCATCCCGATGACGCTGGCCAGAAGTCCCAGAAACCGAAGCCATAGCCATAGTCCTGGGTGGGGAACCGACCGCTTCCCCAGATTGCTCGGGCAACACGCCCACGACCGGATGCTACCTTTCTGCAGAAGGGGCCTCACTTTGCCATCAGAAAATCCGTCCTAAGCTCCAGAAACTGGGGTTCTGGGAGAGTGAGAGGAGTGACTTGTCGAGGTTGATGAATCCGAGTGACTTTATCAGGTCTAGGACGTCCTCTATAAAGCCTGGAGCATCTGCGCGGAGGGTGCCACAGTAGCCAGTCCGTTCCGAAGTAGACGAAGATAACGCCGCTACCACCTTACGACCCATTGGCGGTCAGTGGAGTCGGTCGACAGGCTGAGGGCAGGAAACCCGGAACTGTAAGCCCACTCCCCTCCGCCGTTTGTGTTGCTACAGCTCTGTTACACGGCGCTATATTTCCAGGCATGTCATGATGACGTCACCTGTGCAGGGGCGCTCCTTGATTGTATCAATGCAAACCCGTACAAAAGCACCTTGATAATCCATGCAAACTTACTGGCTGCCACGGTCTGAGTGGCTGTGACAAAACCGTGGCACCATTATACGGCATTGGCAACGCTGTAGCCTTGAAAGTATTACGAGGTAAACAGTGTTCATTAAACCTGCCTGGGTGTTACTTCTACTGTCGATCGTCTCAATCCTCAAGGTGATGTCCTTAGGCAGTCAACATCCATCGTTCTGGCATGCTATGGGCAATCTGCATATCAGGCGCTGTCGGAGGCAAGACAGAACGTAAGGGACATCTAAAGTGCTCGAAGTTCGGCCTTTCTGTCACTAACTATGTTCTCTGCACTCACTAATGAAGCCTTCAAGGAAAATGTAGGCCCGTGCCCCCCCCCCCCCCAAAAAAAAACATCTTTCAGGTAGCTATCGTGGAGGGATGCTCTGAACTCTGATCCATCTGAATGGTACCAGCTCAGCATGGCTGGAAACGAGAAGCCAGTCTCTGCGCAGTCACAGTACCCAATGATGTGCCCTTATCTCCTAATGAGTTATTGAAGTTGTATTAGTGCTGCATTTGGAGGTAATGAATGCTCTTGTGGAGGTGAGGCACCATGTGGATCAAAGGTGTGGATGTGTCTCTGCAAATATGATTTTCCATCTTTCTGCCTTTCATGCCATGGAGAAGCGTAATGTCGAAATGAAAAAATAAAACAAGTAACCAAGCGGAATAAGAAAAAGGACAAGAATGAGAAACTATGAATGAACCATAATGTCAAGTATAAGGTTTGGTGCCATTGTGATATTGTTGGCGTAATCAATTTGGCAACTAGTAGTACCGGTGTAGAGTACCATGTCCGCGTACTCATAGTCCGGGAGCAATGGTGAACGATAGAGCAATCGATTCAGGTTGACTCTTTACGCACATTAGTTCCACGCTTTTATTCTTTTATCGTCTAGGGCCCCGGACTATGGCTCCACCGGCTATATCTGCTTTCCCACAACGTTACTTATACTCTAACAACAAGGGTTATTACTAGGGCTTATAGTGTCTGAGTGCTTAAAAATACACTCCCTACGAGTAATGTGTATGAAATGCTCTTGCCTTCAGTTATCAAATGATTGGATGGTAAATTATTTTACGAAAATCAGCGCCTTTCCAAACATTCAGGCGGCGGCCATCTTGAATATCTTTTATTACCCAATTGTGACAATAAAATTTTAGTATTTTATATTTCCAATACCTATTAAGGCAAGGGAAATAACAGTCAACTTAAATTGTAGGACTGTATTGTTTGGTTGGCACTCTCAATGAACTGTCCGTTTGTAGATTTTCCTACTTCAATGGCGGGCCATCTTGTAGTTCACTAATTATTCATGCATGACTCTAAATATACATTTTGCATTTTAAGGTCCGTACCCAAAACATCCACAATTAGCGCAAAAACACTATACCGCAGGACCGTTGCACTTTTTGTGTTGGCCTGTCTGTGTAAAATGCAATTTTGAGATTTAAACAGCCCAATGGCGGCATTCTGGAATTTCTCAAATTGCCCAAGGTTTGCATTTTACACCCACCTTGGTTCCATTGTCTCCTTTCAGAGATATAATCAGCTGGGAAAAATACTCTTTATCAGAGATTTGAATTCTCATGCAAAAATCAGGCTTCCCGCGGACGGACTAAGAGACAAACAAACTATATGCTACTGTGATCATGTGTTGCACACTCAATACGGAATCAAGACACAACGGAAACACTTGTAGCATTTCGACTTATTATTCTTAAGAAAACCTTTTAGCTAGCACAATTTTCTCGAAGTCCAATATCTATATAAAATCAATTCCATATATTTGAAAATTATTTCTTTTTTGTATTTATTTGTAAATTTGTAGACAAATTCTGAAGTCAAAGCTGAATATCGGAGGCAAAGTCTTCCTCCTAATAATCATTTGCCTTTGGCAAATGGATTCATATTCAACAAAATGTTCTTTGGGAAAAACCAAGTTTGATATATGGACATTTTGACTCTGTTAATTTGGTTGAAAGATTTTACATGTATGGCGATATGGAACTAAAACAATGTAGTCCAGGTGGAATTTTAGGCACACCAGGCCTAAGGATGGAAATGGAAAAGAGTACAGACTTTTTCTATTGATAGATTTTAGTTGAATTAGGGACCTAAGCCAATAAATTTTGGGGGGGTGGCAAAATTTGTTACAGTGCCATTTTTTAATCCCACTATGGCTGTTACCATGTCCAAAATCACTAAAAATCCCGATAGAGTATTTGATAGAGACAAATATGTCTCGGTACTCCGGTGTTGTTAAGAACGAAGAAGTGTTGGAGTAATTTGATCATACATTGCCACAAAATCTAATATGGCTGCTCAAAAGTCCAAATGTGCTCTCGGAATCATTAAAATGATCTTACCTCCTCCATTATACATATTTACGCTACTTGAATTCCATCTGGGAACACCTAAAATATGTTCTGCAGGTGTTCAAAATCTGTTACAATTGATCACACTCTCCAAGTGTTACTTTAAACTCTGAAGGGCCATTTCAACGCATCCGAGACACGTTCAAGGTTCTGCACAGTTTGCGTTTAGAGGTTGATTCCAGTGTCGATAGGCATGTTTTATGCTTTACGCTTATCATATATATGTATTTGATCACTAGAAACCCTTATTTGGCATTTCTCTGTAATGGACATTTTCAAAATCAAGATGGCAGCCAATACAGCCGCCTTTAAAAACCTACATTATATGTGTATTATATGTAGTTACATCAACTAATTATTATTATAAAGGTGTAAATTAAGAGTTATGGGATAAGTATTTGACCATTTGACATTCTTATCTGGAATTTCTGTTCTTTAACATGCAAAAATGTTAAGATGGGGCCATTGTGGCTGTCTTTTACCTTCTTTAAAACCTATAAATACGAGACATCTGTATTGTATTTAGTGTTAAACAACAACCCAAAAGATTATTAAGTTTAAATTAAGTATGAGATGTATGACTTTGAGCATTAATAAATCGATTCTGGTATATTTGTTTTGACACAATACTTAAAATTCAAAATGACGGCCAGTATATTATGAATATATGACAATTCCTAGGTTTTAAAGATCTTAAAAGGCAGCATATTGGATCCATCTTGATGGTTAAGCTTTCTACCCCACATTTCAATGTCAGATCTGCGTTCCCTACTGGTATAGAAGGGTAGAATTATTGCCTGTAGCACAAATATTGATGAATTATGGTCACTTGAATGATTTCAGAGCGTATTGGGTTTTAGGTTGGCCATATGGGCTTGATGGTAATGTTGTGATCAATTCACGTCAAACTGGTCCAAAAGATTCCTCTTACTTTAAAACCTGGATCTAGTGCAGTAAAATTATGACCATTTGAATGGGAATTTGAGAGTGAGGGATAGCGGCCATATTGGATTTCTAGAAAATGGCACTGCACGAAAATTTTGCACACCCTCCAGAAATTATTAGCGTAGGTCATCATTGACAAATATCGATCAATACCGAAAAAAGTCTGTACTCATTTCCACCCTGTGCCCACAATCTCTGACTAATGTGTTGGTTGGAATTCTGAACCCGTTATTGTTTCAATATTATATGGATTTGCACATTTTGCCACTATTTTTTTTTGAAATACGTGATTCATGAATAAATTGACCATACTGTCAGTCTGGATTTGACTCAATACCGTAACAGTCATGGACATTGGCGCGCGCGTGTGGTGCTTGTATGACCTAATATGGTGAGGGGGACCCAACACAAACTAACATTCTTCGAACAAGTTCGAAGTAAATCGTTTGTCCTCGGTATAGTTTAACAGTAGTGTATTTAGTTTTAATGGGGTTAATCTGTTGTCGATGGATTTTTTTAAGTGAAAAATTGGAACAGCAATTGCCGTAAATTTTCAGCTTTAAATATTTTTATTTTTCTAAAAGCGACTTTCGGCTCCAAAGAGTATGGCAATCAAAGTATAGAAGGTGATACAAAACTGGCAATAACGCTTTACACGTATTTTTGTTTTACCTTTTAAAATTAACAATTATTTTCAAAAAATATTTACCCGCTGTGTGGGCGTTTCTTGTAAAAGTTGATATGACTTGAGAGTTATTGACTATTGTATTGAGGTAAGAAAAAGTTCCATATGTACTCCCTTCGAATTTATAGTAACATTTTTTTATTTGGGGCCTTTGTAGGGTAGTGTTAGTGTAAGGCCATAAAAAAGAATTTGTTTCATGTAGACATTTAAGGGGTGGTATGGTAACATTATGAACTCTTCAGAATTCTTAAACTAGAAGATTAAAGGTTGCAACGAGAGATTTTCCCCACCCCCCCCAAACCATCTCAGGTGTCCTTAACAAATCGAAAGTACTGTTTTTTTCCCTGATGTAAAGCTTTCCATCGAAAATATCCCCATTCGAAAAGGATTAAGATGAGAATGTTTCTTTGGTACAAAAATTGTGAAAGTTCAATTAGGAGCAATACGAAAATTCAGCATAATGTATTATTAGATTATAAGCAAATCAAAATCACCGTTTTCTCTTTTTTTTTTAAGGACTAGTTCCTGATGCCAAATATAAGAAAGAATTCTATGCGTGTCTAATCCTATGAAATACTATTATTACACACTATTTTGGTTCCTCAAAAATCTCTCGTTGCGCCTTTCTTTAAATAGAGCTCACTTTTATTGTACTTGCGATGCATTTCTTATGCATTTCTTATTCAACGCCAGGCTATATTAAAAAAAAAAATATTTAAAAAAGTAATACAAAGAAATCAATGCATGTTTTTCAACCAAACAATGATTAAAAAAATTGATAATTACTATTACACAAAAATCAAAAACAATTACATAATTTGTAAAAATAGCGCCCTCAAAACGTAACACAAAAATAAAAAACCTTAAGGCATTATCTCCAATCAGTCAAAAATCACAAAATAGCAATTTCAAACAAACGTAAATAAAAAAATGAAAAAAAAAAATGTCCCCACGGAAGCGTAAAGGTGGGTTCATACTTCATCGATGGACGTCTGCCGACATAGCCTTTCGAATATGCTTTCGCGCACGCGTATGGTGCCTCATTCTGGCGCGAAAAGCAATGTTCGAAGGATAGCGTCGCAGACATCTGCCGATGAAGTTGAACTCACCTTTAGGTCCTCGGAAAATACAAAGGTCCGTCATCAGAGAGAGACATCGTTCTGAAAGCATAATACTGTGTCTCCATTGGTATGCTATACGATCATTAAATCATCATATAATATATATATAAATATAGACTACAAATAGCAGTAGCAAAAGCATTAAACATCAGAATAAATAACGTTTATCCTTAATTATTGATACCGATCAAATGGTTTCCTTCGTAATCGAGGAGCAAATTTGAATATACGTTTAATAGAGGGCATTTTAAGGTACACAGATAATAATGATATTGAGGGAGCAATGATATGCAAATATTCGCAAAGGATAAAAGAGAATTTATTTTGTATTCCTTGAAACAATTTAATTTTGGTGACGGTATAAATACAGTGAGTTGTATATTGCACAATGGTCATATGTCAAGTTTCTTTCCACAAGATGACGATTTAAGACAAGGTTGCAATTTATCTACTTTATTATTTATTGTAGCGGCGGAAATTATGGCAAGTAAACTATTCCAGTCAGTTAATATACACGGTATTCAACTACCACTGAGCGATTATGAAAAGACGGAAGTGAAAATAACCCAATTTGCAGACTTCACAACTATTTGTGTGAGGGATGATCAATCGATAAAAATGTAATAAGAATACTTGAATCTTTTTCAGAATTTTTCATTGGATTGACACAGAAAAAACATCTGTAAACTGGGAACCAAAGATGGAATTGATTGAAAGATCTCTCAGAGCATGGACAATGAGAAATCTTATAATGGTTGGAAAGATATTAATAATTAAAAGCTTTTTAGCTTCAAAATTGTCATTTATTGGATCTATAGTTGACCTGCTGTTGGATTTCATAAATCGTATAAAAAGCTTATTTTTCAAATTTGTGTGGGGAGGTTCTGAAAAAGTAAAAGGACAACATTGCTAAACGATTACGATTCGAGTGGTCTATATGCTTCATATAAAATTCTTTTTGGACACATTGAAACTAATTTGGGTAAAAAAAATATCATCTTCAGAAATTAGTGTATGGAGTCTTTATTACAGAAGGCTTACTTAGATATAAATACATTTAAATGTAACTGTCCCTGATGGATGAAATGCCTACATTCTACCGTAATGTGATGAAAGTTTGGTTTACATCCAAATATACCCAATCTACCCAACAAGTTAAAAACTGGGGTGAGCAGATAATATGGAATAATGAATGCATTGTTAGTAGAGGCAAAACACTTAACTTTAAGGAATGGGCAAAATTAGGCATTTTATATCTTTCAGATTGATTCAATGAAAATGGAAATTTTGTATCCTTTGATGAAATAAAACATAGATTTAAACATCAAGCCAAAGTTTTTTTGCAATACATAGTCTTAAACCAAGCAATTCCTATTATGTGGAAAAATAACAAACCTGAAAATTCAACTGATGATATAGTGTTTTACCACGAAAATGATTCTATTAGTCTGAAAGGGTCTAGAATTTTAGCCCCCAAATCACTTTTTTTTCCTAAAAAAAAAAAATCCGTTTTATCACATTTTCACCACACCGAGTATTACATGAACCCTTTACGCAAATGTATAAAACCTAGATCAATAACAAAAAGGATACCGTAAAATAATATTGTTAATATTTTAGTTTTAAAAAAATTAAAAAAAATAATCGCACTTTGCAGCCCAAAATGAATTTTCGGCCTAGAAATCAGCCCCTGCCACCAAAGATTTCAACACAAACCATCATTTCTTAAATCTAATATATTTTAATACTTCAAATATTAAGGTGGTTGTGTTTTGTTGTACAGAGGGGAGTGGTAGCTCGGCCGCTCCGTAAAAGGCACCGACTTAGTGATTTCCTGAGGAGGGCGCTCAATTTAAAAAAAATCTGTTTTTTGCATGTACATAATGCTTGTCCATATACTAATCACTGTGTGAAATTGCTAAGCTTAAATCGACTTCTTCATATAGAAAATCACAACTTTGTTAAAATTCGGATCCGGAATTTGTGTTAACACAGGTAGCCTATTGGACGTAATATTACACATAAATGTTTACTGCATCAAACGAAATATCCATTCATCTCAAATTTCGAAGGAAGTGTGCATTAGGTTACTATCTTTAGTTCTAGGTGACTATTTTTTCATTATTACTAAAAAAAAGAATATTCGAAATCTCTGGTCAGACTTAGGTGCATGTATGTATTCTTGGAAGCCGGGATGATCTGGACGGCAAACAAAAGTCCATTGACCATAATTAATCTTCCGTGAAAGGGGCCCCCTACACCCCCATCACCCTCTAAAAAAAACGGCCCACTGACTTCGATTAGCATGACTATTCCTACTTTCAGAACATCTTTGGATACCTCTCTGGAGGACGCATTCCTAAGTGATGTTTTAAGAGATGATGCTCAAAATAGTGTTTTGTACCACAAGGACAAGGACAAAGCTGAAGTAAAATGTCACAACGTTGAAAAGAATCAGAAGTGGCTCAATAGAAAGAGCAAAACAAGCTCTCAAGAGGATCAAATAAAATATTGAAAGAAAAATGTTTAATTGAAAAGGGCCATTTTATCGGTCAAGTCGCAAAAGCACTGTATATTAGCAGTTTCCTAACTGATTCGCGGGGTGTGAACTTCTTAGCAATGGTCCATTCAAAGATTGTCCAAAGCTAGTTCAGCAACACGAGTTCTATAAGAGATTAAATTCCACTTCGCATTATGATGTATAAAACCTTATCGACAATTAGTCAAAATAACAAGATTACAGAGTGTCTCAAAAAATGCTACATATTAACATATGACACAAATATAATACATTCTGTACAGAAGCATATAGCCAGCGGTGTTGTCTGAATTGAAATGTTTTGGAGCTCTTATACAATCCTGTAAACCCACTGACCTCTACATAATTGATAGTGGGCTGCCGCACAGTGAATGGTCGCCGAGTGTCACAACAGGAAGTTGTTTTTTACCTATACAATCTGACCGGAAACAATGCATACACCTGCCGGTGCAAATATTCCACACACAGATGTTTTATTGTTTGCAAGGGGTATGTATGTTCCCGCCCTTTGATAGGTAAAAAAAGGCAACTTCCTGTTGTGCCACTCGGCGAACTCAGAACCGTATCTGTAGAGGTCAGTGTGTAAACCCGACTGTTTTCAACATCGCTTCAAGATATTTACGCGTAATTTGCCATACCCGGTGAAAGAACTGGGTGTCCCCGATGAGAGAGTGTCCTAGTACATAGCAACATGTACGGAATAAACTGTGACCTTGATAGACGAGGCACTTTGGGAACAGTGCTGAAACAAATGTGCATACAGCACCTCAATGGAGAACACAATAGACGATGGTGGAGGAAACTCAGTCACACGGGCACTGTATTATGACACCGACAAGCTATGCGAGTAATACTCTTAGGTATGTACGTGCGCTACAAAGGGAGGGGGGGGGGAGCTACACTATTGAAAGGCGTCCACCAAAATACATAACTGACTTAGAACCGGTCGTATTTAGTCAGATCAAGGTTCCATCCAGGATGGAGCAAGGCCCTGATTCTTGTGGTATCACCTTTGCGCCTGATCCCAAGTGTCTCATTTTACACCTCTGCTAATACCAAAATGGTTACGAACCTTTGTTAATCCAACAATGTCAAATCTCATTCAGTTCTAAACTCAGCAAAAGGTCATCACACTTTCGTTCAAAGTTAGTTTGTAACATGAATTAGAGCTATGAATTGATATGGCACACCATTTACCTGTCGTCTTGGCACACAGCGACGGCCATTGTTGATGGCAAACCTGCAAATCTTCACTGCGCTAGGGAGTTATCAACCACATCATAATCGGCTAAGCGTTGGAATCTCCACGTACACACACAGTGTCAGATAGCGTGATTCGGATTTTTTGTACATTGCGGTACAAATGGAGATTGCGTAAAAGACTTGGCTATACGTAACGATTTACAGCACCAAAATATTTCTAACTAAATTGTCTAGTTAGGGACTAGTTTATTAATTATAGGTTTTATTTTTGGAAAAAGACGAAAAAAAACGTGAAATACGATCCATACAAGCATTTTTTCTTACCTTATTAGCTTTATCAGATGCTCAATTCTCGACAACGCAGGCTTACAAAAAATTAGTGAGGTTTAGGGGATCTTTTTGTCAGGAACCCGTTTCTAACATCGATTGACCACCTGATTCGTTGATTTAGCGATATCCAAGGGTACCGCGAAAAACGTTTTTCATTACTTGTTCAAGCTATCGCAGAGCCTTTACACACAGCGTTGGCTGCTGAGGAGTCCCATGACGTAGCCCATGTCTAAGAATAGGCGGCCAATTAGCGATGCGGGTACGGAATAGGTGGCGCTGTGTCCCAGCACAGAGTGCTGATGGCAGCGTTTAAATGGTTTTTGGTGGGTTGTGTATGATATTTTCAAAAAGGTTTTTAAATACTTTGGGGGTATTGGAGGGAAGAAATGATGCTATGTTGACCCTTGTTAGGAATACAATTAAAAATGAAAAATGTGTTTTGATCATCGAAATCGCCCCCCCCGAAGTGACCGGAGAAGTTTTATTTTTATACTAAATTTTTTTTAAAATAGATATTACATCATCTTGCAATCTTTATACAGAGTGAGTCAAAAAAACTGGACCCTGTGTCCGGCCATTTTAAATTTTTACATAATAATTCTTACTATGATGTGGTATCATCGGAAGCCTATTTTTCATTATCTTTAAAGGATTAGCAGCGTTGCTTAATCGAAACACCCGAAAAAATCATCCAAAATTCATTATTTTTATATTTTTGTTACTGGCATGGATTATTAATATGCGAACATAAACCTGCAATGTGGTTGGCGTGAAATCCGTGTATTAAAGACAAGGCAGTCTTTTTATAATGATTCTGTAATTTCTATACGTGGCGTATCAAAATTCCGATTAGATTCAAAAAGCCGTCCCGCTGTATAGCACAGATTTTCAGCGCGTGATATTGTGACCCATGATCAATACAGTTTGATCTCAAACACACAAACATTATGACTTGGTGATTTGTCTGTGTTAAACTGCAATCAGCTGTTTAGTGAAGATTTGGAGATTGCCGTCGCCCCGTGTATGGCTATTTGCGTGGAGACGGTATGGCAATATCCTCAACTCTTCATTTTTTAAACTATTTGGTGGTTTGCTTCAACATTTAAAGCATTTATATGGCATTGTACACACTACTCCCTGATTTATAAGCTAAAAAGCATTTCCACATGTTTCGATTCCTTCACATTATCGCTGATAATCCCTTTAATTTGCTTGCAAAGTTAATTCCAATCGGTTAGGTTATAGGCGAGAACACAGTCTTTTGAATTCAAGTAGTCAGCTTGTTCCCTATCCAAGGATTCCCATTGGAATGCCCGGCGGCCAACTAAGCAAAATAACTCCCCACAATGATGATTGAAACGATATATGTTCAGTTTAGGTCAAATAAATGGTCTCTAGAGGTTGTAAAGGCCAGTGATAATTGTACTTTTATCTGTATAACACTTTTTTAAAGATGTGGGACATTTTGGTATACCTAGATGAATTTGACCTTGTGAGTCACTCTGAAACTCGATAACAAATCCCTAGCATTCATGCCAAATTATCAACCCCATATGGCCAAAGCATTATTAACGAAATGGCATAGCTAGTGCGCCAAAATCACATACTGTCTTTTCTGACGAAATGCCGTTTTCAAGAAAAATCGCCCATTGAAATTCTACCGGGCGATTTCATGTTTGTACTATGCAATTAAGGCATTACAATTTACTTGTTAATTTACAATTATGAAGAAAACATTCTGAAGTTTAAGTTTTATCCTTGCTGAGTATTGAAAGTGCAATTATATTCTGATAGAAAAGCTACAAAGTCAGAAGTGTTTTACATTACGTATTTTCACAAAAAAGTCGTTATTTTCCCATACGATGCTAATTTCACTTATATTTACAATTTGCGTTCAGATAGATCTCTATGTGCAACACGTCATTTCACGCACGGGCAGATACGACCACATTAAATCTGTATGTGAAAAACGTAAACAGCTTGCTTTCCCCACGACCACAGCGTTTTAATTTACAACTATTGAAATTAAGTGTTAAAATGAAACTTACGACAGTATGTGAAATCGCGATAGCAGTTTTGAGCTTATGAATCAAAATTTAATTAATATCTCATAATTAGGTCCACTTTCAAGATTGTAACTTGGTGCATGTATAGACCATAAATATAGGTACATATGAGAAATATATCAAAAAGACAAAATGTCAGATAGACCAGTATGTGATGTGGACGACGATAGCCCAGGAAGAGAACAGATCATTTTTTTTAAATAGAACAGATAGATAATGTATAGATATTTAAATCGTCAAACATGCTGGGTAAAGGCCTCTCCCAAACTATACCAAGTGTTTGTAGTTTCAAGCGATAGTTTTCAGCTGTCAATCACTAAATCCACCAAAGACCGTATTCCATACCACGTTTCCATTTCCAATCCAGTGGTGCCATTCTATTGTAATAAGGCTCCATCTCCATGATTCAATTCGATTTTATTTTCTAAATGTCCAGCCCATCTCCATTGACTCTTTTTTGCCACGGACTATACTGCATTAGTTGTTTTAACTTGTTCCCTTTATGTTTGTTTTATGGTCTGTTCTTATGAATTCCAACATAATCCTTTCCATCGTCTTTAGTCGTTGGATTCTTCATTTCAAGGTTTTCCACTTCCATAAATGATATCTTGAAAACACGATGATGAAGAGTTCTTGTGCAAGCAAATTGTATTTTCTTTCATTAGAATATCTTTTGTGTCTGTGCTGCTGAAAACTTCCCGGCCTGCTTTTTCCTCTTGATTCTGAATTTGGCCATCTTGTCCTAAAAATATATATTTATACTTGTTGTTCAAGTGTTTTTTTCAGTTCCGATTTGGCACTTATTTGATGACAGCATACATATTACACATGACCTTATTATATTATATTATTTTATAGGGTAATATTATAAATAATTATAGTATCAATTGACAGTGAATTACTATTATTAGAGAATAAACCTACGTCGTGTACAGGTACAAACCTTCCCCTATGAAATATTGCCTTTCATAAGAATTTAAATCCAATTGAACCCAAGCATCTCACACTTGCTGTAATTATACAAACATAACAAACGCATTGCTGACCACGGACTTACATTGTCCATTTGTTTCTTTCACAACACGTGGGACAAATACATGTTATATCAATATCAAACTGCCGTAGCACACAAGTATAGGGATCTATGGCGCAATGATGTTCACCAAAGCAAACATCATGACTTTGTGTTGTGAACACTAATGTTTTTTATAGGTCTCAAACAATACCATTACAATGTGTAGGTCGATTATAGGAGGGTGCTTTTGCCGTTTGATGATATGTTTCTCGATAAATACCAAGTCCTATTAATCGGTTTACAGTTCACTCGGCTTGATTAAGGATACAGGTCCATCAGCCAAAAATTCAAAATTCCTTAAAATAGGTAACTAAAATGGGTAGTGGATGGCAATTGAGTGATTAAGAAAATAACTCAAAGGAATGTTATAATAGCTTCACTAGAATGGCGGTAATGTCACGTTCGAAGGTCAAGTAGTTGGTCATTTCTAAGTTTCTGCGCGTTAATTCAAAGTTACATTTAATACACAACACTAGGAACAGAGATTATTTAGACAAGAATAACATAATATGACGGTCCGATATAATTTGTTATAATTTATATAAATACTTAAATTAAAAATGTGTCTAAAAAAAGGCCGTGAGTTGATCTAGGTCAAAGTGACAGGAGGAGATTTTTTGAGGGATATAGATTTCTCTCAAATTTGCATTGATCGGTGGTAGCCACCACTGAGAAACGTTTTGAAGGTTTATTGCGCAAACAAGCACGAAAAAAAATAACTCGAGTCGCCCCTACAGGAAACCAGTTTTGAAATTTCTGTCGTGCACGACAGAAACTAATCAAATTAATAATTCTATTAAGTTTAAAGACGCAGTATTCGGCTTTTCTTATCCACTTCAGGTGTCATCTAATACATTGGTAAGCATTCCAAATATGCAAACAAACCTGGGTTCAAAAAAAAAAATGGAGGGCGCTTTCTCTCTGGAAATCTCACGTCTCTTTAAGTAAGGTAAATCCACTGCATATTAATAAGTTTCCTATCTGATTCACACGGGTGTGAACTTTTTAGCAATGATCCAGCCAATGATTGCCCCAATGGGTATGAAGTCATACCGGCTGGCAAGCTATGCGCAGTAATACTCTAAACTTTAAGATGCTATACCGCTTAAACCCTGTCTCAGACCAAGGGGGCGAAGGTAGTTACCACCCCTAACGGAGGATCCCCTGCGCACAAAAACGCAAACGAAAAATGATGTATAGGCGTTATGTAATGTAAGTTCATCCTTTGCGGTAATTTTGCGAAAAAAAGGATGGTTCCACTTAGGGAGTTAAGGGTGTCCCGTCAAAGTCGGAATGTAGGGGGGGGGGGGGGTTCCTACCCTTCCAATACTTTATTGTATTGAAAATGTATTTTATGTTACGTTATGAGCTACTCGTATTTTTAGAGTAATAACATGTATATGCTTACTTTTGCAACCAATCATGCCAAATACCAATTTTGCTAGATGAACCTGGCAAAAATGGTTAAAAACAACTTGATTTATCGGATTGCGTACAAATTGCTTTAAAAATAAAACCCTTACGTTATGGACGTATATTGAAGAAAAAGTACAAAATGACTTGCCATGCCTGTGAGTTAAGTCAGATGATGGTCACAGATTCCAATAATCAACACTCCCATCGACACCAAGAACTGAAATGTTACAGTAAAATCGATCTTCAGAAGTGTTGCTTGGTTCAATAGAATAAGTCAAGGACGTCTAGGAATTCTAAGACGTCCGGGATTCCATGCCTAAGGGTTGATGAAATGTAAGGTTGTGTCAGTCTTGCACAAATGGAGTACCCTTTGGGGTTGGTTTTGACCACAGCCTCGTAATCGGAGTAATCCAGACAGTGAAAATCATTTAGGATGGGTGCCGAGTGAAATAGCAAATCCTAATGCTCATATTAGCAGAGCTGTGTTTTCATAAAAGGGAACCTGTAATGTCCCCAAACCGCTTATTTTTACGTTGGCATGTTTTTCTCCATAGAGACTGTTTTGTCTGTAATGTCGTTCCGTGTCTACAATCCCTAAAACGTCGTATGAATCTTAAAGCAACTATTCTAGAAGGCTCCCTCGCGGGTAGATGATCACATTAGATAACAACAAAAGGCGTAAATAAACGTCCTTGTCAATGGAAATGTCACCCGCAGGTCATTTAATAGTGTCTTTGGAGGGAAAACGCGATTGCGTTGCTTGAATCTTCATGTTATGTATGACGGTATGGCATCCTCTAATTCACCTATTACTGATAACAATACAAATCCTATAGCGTGACATTTTCATATACCAATGATGACAATTTAACCAAATTCAAAAAAGTGTACTTGATAAAGGGGTTAATGGTCAGGCCTATAAACAGACCACAGTACGTCGTACGTAAGGTGCAGATAAAAGTAAGTTGATGGTCTAATTCATGGAAAATATGTTAATAAAAGTGGTTAGCAAACATCCAACTTATGAGGAAGAACATTTCTGGATCCGGGCAAAGGGAAGCACGTGGTTAAGTTTTAAAGCGGCACTGGGCATATTTTCAGAGAAAATGTGACGCAAATGGCTAGTCTAGGCCATTGGAAGAAAGTGATATATTTACGTTAAAAATAACAATAACAAAAGGAGATCAGGACATTAATCCGAGGCTTAAACATCAGGGTATTTGTAGGGCCAAATTTTAAGTTTGCCGTTAACTTTAATCAACAAATATGCTGTTATTATTAATATGAATATCATAGACGGTGCGTGCCGTGAGAATCAACTCTGGCGTGTAATTTCTTGTGTTACACACCAGTTCCGTTCTGTTTACGCATGAGCTCGCTGATTCTGGGATAAAATTTCAAGGGCCGTGGAGGGCTATGTATATAAAAGCTTTATAACCATTCAAAAATATCAATGGGGTGGGTTCCCGCGTATTGATATTTTCTTAATGACATTTTCTATCGCAGGAGGAAACATATCAAGGACCACCGACCAACAGTATTACCAGATAAAAGATGATATTGACAAGTGAATGATATCGTAGTTATGACTATCTTGCAGGAACAGGGCGAACTTGGTATAATCCTATCGGATCCCATACAAAATTAGAGCCTTCAAAGTAATCTAATTATGATCTATAGGCAGACAATCTCGACGAATGTGTTTCTTACAACACCACAGAAATGTAGAGCCTGATTTTGTTTTTACATTGCAAGCACACAATGGTGTAATTTATGTGTTCTGAATAAAGAAACTAGATATTGAAAGCTACATTTTTGCAATCTGTAAGATAATGTTATGCTTAAAGTGTAACCAGGTAATGTCAGAATGCCTACACATTTGAAGGCCTCCAAAGAACACATTCCCTGGCTCATGTTCCAGTGAGAAATCATGTCTTGATAAACCATGGTTCCTCTATGTTGCCTCCAATCACATTTATCATCTTGCTTTCTTTTGATTAACACATACTCTTAGATCACTTGTAAAATGCATGGACACGAAAACGCTTTCGTTTCATTTTGATTTCCCTTAAAAGCAGTGCAATATCAAGTTATAAGATTTATAATTTGAAAACATACGGTATTAAGCATTGTAGCACCCATGTAACAATGATACAAGGTAACAAAAGAAGGGAGAGCGCAGCCCACTGAGTAGGATATTCGCCTTTGGGTGCTGAAGGTTGCTGGTTCGAACCCCGGTAGGGCCACTTGCTGGAATTTAATCGGGTACTAAATTCTGGACTTAATTCCGCTCTCCCGTGGTTTATTTGGGTTTGGGTAAATGAGCCATGAGAATATAGGAATGTACAGAAAACTGTGTATGTCAACTCAGTTCGAGTAGTGTGGGAGATGAACGTTGTCTTTGCTTATAGCAATTAACCTATTGTTAGAAATCACACCACCGAAACAGCAATACATGCGGTTTTTCAATCGGCATAACCTGATAAAACATCAAATTGACAAACTTAGAGCACAGGCTTTACCTAAATCGCATCTGCACTTTGAGCTGTCATGACCGAAGGCACTAGCCCGCGATTCTGTTCTAGGAATCTTCTATGGGACATCTATAGTGAGTGTAGACACAAGGTATAACTGCAAATGTAAGATCCCACATGTATTGCAAATTAGTGCTATTCGACACTAGTACAGACCGAATGCATAGGCTTGCTGTTAGTTAGTTGCTGTCTCGGCATCAAGACTAGCTGTGACTTCTTATATTCAACAACTACGTAACAATGGCGCTCTAATCCAGCGTGTTACGATCGCCCAAAAATTTAAAATAGCCACCGAATACATTAGAACAAACAAGCTAATGATATAACCAAATAATCGGATTGTAGAATGTGCTATTTAGAACACCTCTTTCTGGGATCTCTGTAACCTGCCGCTTCTAAACAGAGATTTTTCAACAGGCTTTTCAGGCTTTAATCAAACCGAGTGAACCTGTCAAACTAATTAATTGAACTTGGATTTATACAGAAATTGTAGTCATCTAAATTGGCAAAAGGTAAACATCCAATAATCTAACTAAAACGTATACTGGTTTTGTTGAACCTATGAAAACATTATTGTGTTCAGAGGAGAGAGAGTAATTGTTTGCGTTGGTGACCATCATTGGCGCCCTAAAATCAATAGCTAATGGCTATTATGCCCGCGTGGTTCATGAAAGAATAAACAAATGCAATGTATGTCGTGGTAAGCAATACGTTGTTTATTGGACTAAATACACAAAGTGTTCTAAATTATACAAAGTCAACTATGAATGAGATGCTGGGGGATTATGGAAATAAATATTAATGTAAGCAATATATCGTCGGCCGCGTACATCGTGACGTATCCGAATTTTTTGGGGGACATTTAGGCATTATGGTTGGCTTTGCCGCTTAATATTAACAATGATAAAGATCCAAGTAAAATATTATATTGTTCTGGACGCATTGTCTATCGTGAATGAAGAGGGAATACGTAATACCCCCAAACCAACCCCCAAATCTCGCCAGAACCAAGTGCAGGCGAGGATAAGAGAACAATTGCCTGAACGGGGAAAGCAATGCCTCAACCTGGTGGGAATCTGATGCAAACAATGGCAATTGAAGCGGAGCAGAAGGACTTCCAAACCAACCAGGTGGGAAGCGAGAACGGGGTCTAAGAGAAGGCACCTAGCGCTGACCCGCTTGCCCCCTAGCAATGCTTTCCCAGGGGGAGAAGATGAAGAACATATTTGCAACAGGGATGTGGGGGTGGGAAGCATTTGCGCTATGTGACAAAGGCTGATAAAATGTGCAGCATAATCAAGTAGGCCAACTGCGGGCGCCAAACAAGGGTGCCAAACATGGGGAGCCAGACGAGTAGGAATCCAGATTAGAGTTTCAGTTGGATGTCATGTTCAGATGGGAGTGGCACTGGGATATCCATTGCTCGCTCCAATTAAAACCAGTTAGGAAACCATTAACTCTTTCCTATTGTTCTGCGCATTGTGTATCGTGATGACAGAGGGAATAGTAATACCCCCAAAACCACTCCCCCAAAATATCTCCAGACACAAGTCAGGCGAGGATAAGAGAACCAATTTGCCTGAACGGGGAAAGCAACTGCTTCAACCCTGGTTGGGAATATGATGCAACAATGGCATTGAAGCGAAGCAGAATGACTTCCAAAACCAAACAGGTGGGAAGCGGCAGGGTCCTAAGCGCGGCACATAGCGATGACACGCTCGCCCAAAATGCCAAGAATGAGGTTGAAGGGTATGATTAAAATGAATTAATGCAACTGGAATTCAGGAGATGCAGGAAGAAGTATATTGTAAGAATAAATAAATGACTTAATGAAACGTACCCCTCAAATCGAGTAGGAAGATAAAACAGTGAGCAAGAAGCCTAACTATTATGATACCAGTAAAAATGAAGATTCTACAAACCAGAGCTCGGTGACATGTTGAAATATCGCAGATTGGAAGATCCATGGTAAGAGTACAATCCAAATCCAAATAAATTGCCGTGTGTATCTGTAAGCTAGGGAAGTTATCGCATGAACTACACTAGGGCATGGTCTTGTCTGATTATGAAACAAGTATATCAATTCCATTAGTGTTGCCAGGGTGGGGAGAAAGCTCATCATGGTGCAACCTCAGAGAAATCAAGTGATGCACAACGAGTCACAGACAAAGCAGGTCGGAAAAACTCGGAAGTGGCCCAAATGCCGGAGCATCAGCAAAAGATTGGTGGCAATTGGTAATCAGAAGGAATAGCCCAACACACCACATCAGGCAGAAAAAGTCGGTCGCAGGCGGGACCTAACACATCCGCTTCGCCTCCCCCCTCCACCACCTCCCACTCGCGACCTCCACTCCTCCCCTCCCCCCCACCACCTTTTCCCCTTAACCCGAACCTTTCACCCCACGCGCCCCCCCACGCAACCCCTATCCTACCTCAGCTACCGTCCACTCCCTATACCGATCCTCCCCCTCCCTACCTGAATACGCCCCCGGTCCCCCTACCTTCTACACCCCTCCCAAACCACTCTTTACACCCACCGAACGCCCCTATCTTTCTGTCCCACAACTGCTCCCTCCCAAAGCCCTCACCTCCCAACTCCCCCCCATCCACTCCCCCATCTAAAACTCCACCCTCGCATCATTCCCTTGTTCTCCCTATCTACACCCCTAAGCTTCACATCTACCCCCACCTACCCACCCACTCCCCTCTCATCAACCAGGTAATCTCGATCATTTCCTCTACTCATCCCCTCCCTAAGTCTCCCACCCCAAACAACACCCTATTGTCAGCACTATCTAACACATCAGCACGCCCCCAACCCAACCCAACTACCAACCCGCTCCACCGTTTACACCAACACAACCCATCTCCTTATACTTCCCCGCTTCTCACGTACAAAACCCCACTACATTACACCCATAACCTTCGCCCCCTTATACTATTCCTTTCCCACTTTCCCCATTTTCTCAGGTCAATTACAAAAACTCTGAGCTTCCTGTAACCCCTCCAACTCTTAATTTTACCTACCTGTTTTTCCTCCTCGTCACCCTCCAATTCTCTCTCACCCTCCTTTTTTTTTTCTATCAGAAGGAGCCACATTAGCTACTGAGTTAAACACTATATAAGAGATAATCTAGCATAATTTGGGCATTGGCTATTGAGGCCAAGTTTGCTTGAATGAAGCATTATACATGGCTGAAGGACAGGAATCCGTAGGGCAAACTCGCCCGGAAGCAGGATAGGAAACTATAGGCACATCCATGCCAGTTAAATAAAACTTCACCCTAGGGGCCAAAACCAGTTCGAAGGTGGAAACGGGTCTAGCTGTACTCAATACAACAGCCGATGAGTCCACTGACTTAGGTGCTAGTAATAATAGTCGATTGACAAGATTGATGGATGCACTGCTGTTACAGATCAGAAAAAAAAAGCCAAATAGTCAATCAGCAAGCATGAAATCAAGCACCAGTATTATCACTTTCCAATATAACAAGAAAGATAGGTGGTTGTTTAGAAAGTACAGCATTCACCGGACAACTGTGTCGTCTGCTATCGTGATTTGCAAATGGAGAAAAGGGCACACTACCAAAGGACCATGCATCCACGTGTCACGCAAAATGAATCAACAAATGCAAATACACAAGCAAACTTCATAATTCTAACATCTGGGCCAAACCTATAAGGACCTCAATGACTTGACCCCACTCTTGAAGGGTAACTGTGGGGGATATCTGAAGGACCATAACATCCAAGGGTATGAAAATGTGTGAAGTATGTGGAAACAGCTGGCTTTATGCTTATGCTAGTATGTACAGCTAAAACCTCTATGACTTTTGAGATGGACACATAAAGTGGATCTTGGAAGTGATGATATCAAATTAAAGTGTTGGACAGATAGTTATGGGAGAAGCAATGGGCTGGCTTTTGATGTATATCCGTGGTTAATGGGAACGCATCAGCGGCTAGTATTCCCCCCAATGAACATTCATCTGTTCTCAAAACAGTCCCCAGATAACTTGCCAATAACCACCTGGTGGCTAGCAGTTATACGCGATGTGGGCCTTGTTATGAGACTGGTCTATGTGGTGTGGGATTTTGTGAGGAGGTAGATGGAAGTGAACCTGCGGGATGCAAGCTATATGATTGACTAGTAGGGGTAGCAATATGGAATTGTAATAGACTGCTATGAGAAGGTTCGAGTTAGAGGACAAAACAGGGGCCTCTGGATGATTGACTAACAGAATCTGCCCACCCTGTGACTGTATGAAGAATGGCCCTTAGAGACATGCTTCAATGGGAATAGCTCCATCCATATTACACAAAAGATACTGTTTGCCTCATCTGGGTGTATGAGTGAGAATATCCAACTCGAACAAAAAGGACAGTGACCAGGTGGAGCTGTACAAGACCAAGGCAGGCTTGTTACTATAGCACACTCGTCTATGAGATAACAAGATGAGGGTGCAAATGGAAGCCTAGTATCCTACCGTAGTTCAAAATTACATGAGGTACAAATATGCAACTCATATTAAAAAGACTACATACATACATAAAGATACTAACCACACATTCCGGGAATGATGGCGAAGCCTCAAGAAATGGTGTAAAGCTGAGCCCTACTATAGCCCGCACTAAAGTGAACATAAGTTTTAAAGTTTACGTACATCATGAAATAGGTAGAACAAATTCTATGACAAATCTATCACATGAGGGGAAGATCTACTTTGGACATAAAGTGATAAGAATAAGATGAATGGTGTCGGCAGATGCTACCGTACACATATCTAGTGAGGAAGATCTGAAATCAGATTTTGCAGGCAAGAAAACAAAAATACCTATGCAAGAGCCATACCATAGCTAGGTACTTGGTATCCCGGTCTCACATAAAAATGTACAAAACGATGGCGTAGGTCCGTGTAGCCGTACCATATAGTACAAATAAAATGGGAGAGGACGATCTTAACACGGCAATCCAGAGTCATGACATATGAGAGCATCCAATAGGTAGCTAATGACCACTCGGAGCTAAGCCAAATTGCATAAGGAAACCATTGTAAAAGTGTAGTACAACCGACACATAATAGCCAAGATCCCAACGTGTTAAAAAGATGTGTCGGTGGTAGAGCTCATAGGCAGCAAAGTGGGCATTGGCATTACCAAACTCGACAACCAGAATGACCGGTGATGGCTTAGGCAGTACTGGTTACCAGGAAACATATGTATAACATAGACTAAATATTAGAAGGGAAGAATCCCAAATTAATTACGGTTGATGGTGGAGGCGATCCGTACCACACTAACCAAACCTAGAATTCCATTTGTAACATCTAGCACTGATATCTGACATAGCCCTTTTCACATAAATAAGTAATAGAAGAGGCGCTACCCATGTGGAGGGAGCGTGTACCACAATAAGAGGTATGGCATAGGTGAAGCTGGCCGCAAGTTGATAGTGTAGGTAATGCTTTGGCATATAAAGAATAAGGTTATGGTGTTGGTCAACGTACCATCAAACAGAAGGTTGGTTGTCGGCAGTGATGTACCAGCCAACAAGGAGGTTGACAGCAAATTGGGCCCTATCCCTAACCCAAAGTGATGGTGTAAGCAAGGCCAAACTACAACAAAGTGATGGGATGATGCCGTACCAAGTCAGAAAGGTTGGGTGGCCCTACTTGAGTATAACGTAGTGGGGAGGTGGAGGTGAACCACACCCGTACTGATAATGGAGAGGATAAATTAGTATAGGCAGAAGCCATAACCACAACACAGGGTACTCATAGCGTCGCTCTGATTTTGAAAGTCTTTGCCCGCGGTCACATAGTGAACTATTGGTTCGAACGTCTTTTCAGTTCGCGGTAGATTTCCTATTTTGCGCGTTTTCAACAAATGTAGAGTATTGCGAAATGCTCACAACGCTACGTCTGTTTGATTTACATGTTGAATTGCTATGTTGTCTTATAATAATAATCAAGTTTATTTAAAATCTCAATCGTAGCCTGTAGGCCAATTGATAGAGACTTGTACAATTTTTTAATAATTACTAGACAGAACACTGCAAACTTTGCGGGAGCATTTTACACACTTCATATTGCCACATTCAAACACACTACACGAAACACATACCGGATGGGAAGTGCAAGCTTTCATTCATGTTTCCTTTGCCCATTTCAAATGAACCATGTAGAGAAATTGTCTTCAGGTTTAATCCATATCTGTTTACAAATCAAATCCCAAATTGAGTTCCCGAAGTGGTCCCACTGAGATTCGAACCGAGGACCCTTTGCTCTAGAGGTAAGCTTGCTAACCGCTAGACCACGCCCACTTCCACTTCCTCTTTTCGTTAGTGCCCAAGGAGGGCGTTTGTAGGGGCCCTACCGAATTACCCACTTTCCCATGGGAGTCTGATAAAGAAACTAACACAAGTAAAGGGGGGGGGGGTTCATGTAAGAACCATATACCAATAATAAAAATTAAAATTCTAACTTTGACTTCTGACCTTTGGACATTTGAAATTGTGACTCTTCTAAAATAAAGGTTCGCACATTTCCATCCTCAGCAACTCCGACATAAGATTTTGAACAAAAATATATATATTATTATATCTACTCTAGACAAACCAATTCAAACTAATTAGCATAATATAGTCAAATTTATACCATCCTGTTTTTTTCTCAGAAAGTTCAAATTCACCTTGGTCTTTCCCATAGACTTACATAGTTAAGACCACAGTCATGACAAAATTAAAATTGATGCTATCAGCATATAAAGGAATATTTGATTTAATTATTATTAATTATTAATTAATTGCTTCACAAGGTAATTATCTAAGAAGCACATCAATCCCAGATTTAAATCCTTTTTTTTAATTAGTAAAATATCTTGTGTTTTAATTCCCGTTAGTGCCCAAGGAGGGGATTCCAAGGGACCCAACCTGATTATACAAATGAAGCCGTAGGTGAAGCGTAATCATAAATTAGACAAATAGCAAAAAAAAAATCCTTTTGCATATTTGCGTAACCGAGAAATGCAAAAAAAATCAAATTTAGGGTCCCATGGAACCCCCTCTATGGGCACTTAATTGCTAAGGTCATCCAAATGCCGTAAAAGCAAAGATGTTATTTTGGGGGAAAATAGAACATATTTTTCTCCATATAAATGTAATTATTTTATATCATTTGAGAAAATGTAAAGAAATTGCAAGTAAAGAAATTCAAAGACTATATTATTAAAATATAAAGTTTTGGAATGATGAAACATATAACTTGATTTTTGTACTGCTTGTAAGAAAGATCAAAATGAAACGAAAGCGTTTTCGTGTAAATGCATATAGCAGTTGATTTAAGAGTAGATGTTAATAAAAGAAACCAAGACGATAAATGTGATTCTAGGAACATAGGAAACAGTGGTTTATCAAGGTATGATTTCTCACTGGAATGTGCAGGCATTCCGACATACTGGGCTATACGTCGGACATAACATTGTCTCCTATCGATTGTAAAATGTAGCTGTGATACCGGTTTTTATTCAGAACACATATATCACACCTTTATGTCTTGCAGTGTAAAATCAGTCTCTACCTTTCTGCGGTGTAACACATTCTTCGGGATTTTCTGCCTTCATGATTATAAAACATAATTAGATTATTTTGAAGGGCTCTAATTTGTAAGGGATCCCATAGGACAAAATCAAGTTCGCCGTGTTCGTGCAAGAGTGTCGTACCTGTAATAGTAGTCACTTGGCACTTTTTTTTGAGTTTAATACTATTGGTCGGTGGTCCGTGATATAGTTCCTTCTGTGATAGTAATAGTTATTACGAACAAAATCACATGAAAGCGGAAACCCATCGCGGATCTCTTTGACCGTATACAAACTGTTTCCTTTTAATGCAATTTTGAGTGAGAGAACCACAATTCTGGAAAAATGATATAAGTAGGGCCATGAACATCAGACAAATCGAATGCGGAAATCTTGACGTATAGGCTTACAAACATTTGCGTGATATAGCGCCCTCTATCGCTCAACTTCTTCAATGATGTGTGTAAAACTATAAATTTAATTTGATTATAAATTTACTCAATATTGATTAAAAAGGGAACAACCTTAAAATTTGAGCAAAACTTAGGCAAAGTTGCGTAAACCTTACGCAAATCAGAGTATTTTTCACCCCACAGGGCGTACAATTTACTCAACTTTGACTTAGATTCTACTCAACAGGAAAAATTGTTCCCTTTTTACATTGAGTAAAATATTTTTAGAGTGTAGCTAGTGGAATAAAAAACCAAACCTGTAATTGTCGCTCTCTTGGCTCTTATTGCCGATTAGAATCATTTTAATTCTACTTTACAATCTGGGTAATAAAGTAACCGATACATTGTTTGTACATTACAATAACACTGTAGTATAGCAGAGT
Organism: Ophioderma brevispina; assembly: GCA_023653785.1. Classification (NCBI taxonomy): domain Eukaryota; kingdom Metazoa; phylum Echinodermata; class Ophiuroidea; order Amphilepidida; family Ophiodermatidae; genus Ophioderma; species Ophioderma brevispina. Next base: position 7,498 of record JAMKCH010019337.1, on the reverse strand, counting down.
TTCCAATCCCTGCAGTGTATTTATCCAATAATTCATTAAAAAATGTAGGGAAAGAGAAATTGAGGTGACATTTTATTCATTTTCAAGAAAATGTGACAGTTTTATGCACGGGAACAGACAGTTATGTTGATTTTAATAATTATTATCAAATTACACTTGGTTTTCCCCTAGCCCCCCGATGGGGACAACATAATTTATTATATAGTTGGTTGTTTGGTCTTCGCCCCATAGTCTAATACAGAGACACATACACTCACACATTCTAAAGCACACCTACATAGAAACATTGAAAATATTTATAGATAAAAATATTCGTGCAAAATTCAACATATTAACCTCCCGGATCATCCGCTAACTGAAAGGCACTCTGACTTCAATTAGGATTGGCTACCCCTTGGTTAGCTCTCTGGAGGAGAATTCCTAAGTGATGTTTAAGAGATAACAGCTCAAAATATGTTTGTATCCTATCAAGGACAAGCTGAAGTAAAATGTTACAACTTTGACAAGAAGTCCTAAATCGAAAGACTAGAGAGGTTAAAATAAAAATTTAAAAGTAAAAGTAAAATATGTTGTAAAGAAAGGCCTTTGAATCGGTTAAGTTAAAGACACTATTATGATCTACGTGAAAGAGCCAATATATTTGAAATTAGCAGGAATAGCTTAAAAGTGAAGGATAAGTCTGCATAAGTTATTATTTTAAACTGAAAAAATTGACAGAAAAGGAAGAACACGGCAGTGTTCAAAGACATGAATCCCCACTCAATTACTTCAACTAAGTGTCTGTACGGAGGGTAATGACAAAAATGTCCGATTCTGTCCTTATTAGGACGCTTCTGGTCTTATCACTTGTAGGGTATGGTAGGGCACCTATACTTTTTACAGACATGCACAAATTTTTGATGATTTTCTCATTTAGCAAATCACTGATAGTGCCTTTAAGCAAATCCACTGCATATTACCGTAACTTCCTATCCGATTCACGCAGGTATGCACTTCTTAGCAATGGTGCATTCAAAGATTGTCCCAAAGCTAGTTCAGGAACACACGAGTTTTATACAAGATAATGAATGTATAAACCCTATCTAGACATATTCGTCAAAATAACAAGATTACACAAGTGTTGCATATTAAACTAAAATACCACAAATATAATACTCTACTGTACAGAAACATAGGCAAGAGTTTTGTTAGAGTTAATTTTTATCAAGGGCGCGCTTATACAATTCTGTAAATCAAGATCTTTTTCAACGTCGCTTAAAGCATCTAATGTCTAAGAGTAAAGTAGAAATTTTTTAGGCCTTACGTACGCTACCTTGCTTAAAAATGGGAGATTACACACCCGACGGGTGTGGTCCGGGAAAACACGTTACTGACATGTATTTTCGCTGAAGTTTAGTCAGACAATGTCTATTTCCAACAACTGCCATCGATAATCAACACTGCCAATGAAACCAAGAACTGAAATCATTACGCTAAAATCGATCTCCAGAAGTATTGCTTGGTCCACAGGAATAAAATCGTGGACGTCTAGGGATTTCCCCAGGAGAAATCGGGGATATCTAGGGATGAAATATTAAGGTTGTGTCAGTTTTCCATAAACGAAGTCGCGCCTTTTGCTTGCAGTGGCAATGTATGACACTACGACGAGTAATCCAGACAGTGAAACTCATTTGGGAATGTGTTACTACTTGAAACAGCAGATCCTGATCTCGCTATTAGCAGAGCTGTGTTTTCATAATAGGACACCTGTAAAGTCCAGACTCCTGATTCTTACATGGGCATTTGCCATCTCTGTTTGAGTGTGTTTTTTTTCTCCCTAGCGACTTGTTTTGTCTTGTCAGTGTCGTCCGGTTTCATACAATCCCTAAAACGTCGTATGAATCTTAAAGCAACTATTCTAGAAGTTTTCCTCGCGGGTAGATGATCACATTATATAACACAAAATGGCGTAAATAACGTCCTTGGTCAATGGAAATGTCACCCGCAGGTCCTTTAATAGTGTCTATGGGGGAAACCAGATTGCGTGCTTTGCATCTTCTCGCTCTGTGTGACGTTATGCATACTCTATTTCGCCTATTACATGATTACAAAGAGCATAACACACTGATGGCGTGACATTTTCATATACCCATGATAACAATTTAACGAGGTTATAATAAAGTGTTACCCTGGTAACCGAGGTTAAAGACTAAACTTTAACAAGACACACACACATCGTAATGTGGCAGATAAATATAATGTTGATGTGGAGTAGTGGTCATTAATTAATGGAAATATGTATATAAAAGCGATTTGCAAACACCCAAATATAATTAATGAGGAAGAACATTTCCTGCAAATGTTTTTTTTGTGTAAGTTATTAGCTTGAGACTGCACAATGGTTGGGATGTTTCCGGGCAAAATGGTTTCACGTATAAGTTTAAAGTGCAATGGGTATCAAGCAGTGTTACAGTCAAATTTTAGCCCCTTATGAGCTGCTTGTACGTGTATAATATCAATGTTAAATTTTAATTTTCATTTATTACATATTATATACCTAACATCATAATTGTTGAATATAATTTTTGTGTGTGTTATAACTTTTTATAGCTAGGAAATAATGGCAAAATTTATGCCAAAATTTAATAAACTTACCAATTTGATAAAACTCATTAAAAACCCGCGACACACAGACATTTCCGCTTTTACTTTCAATTACAGAAGATTTTAATTTGATGATCTAAATTATCCTGAGAAACATCACCAAGGACGGTTTATCTTTTTCATATTTCAAGTCTGAGTCTATATTTATATCAAGCAAGCTATAAAAAGGTGTCTCTCTAGTGATCGTGGGTTCGATTCCCCGACGCCGCAGTCCTGGAAAAAGTTACTTCTGAGGCTGCGTCTGTGAATATCATTAACGGCTTTCTTAAAGGCAACTTGTCACACATTTGGGTGAGTAAAAAAAATTCTCTTGGTATGTATCATTTCTTGAAGGAGTAAAAAGTAAAAATACAAGATTTCATATGACATGCACTTTCGTTTTTTTTTTCTCCATGTTGAGTATTAGTAGGATTCGATTCGTTTTAAATGAACAAAACTCCGGACTAGTTTAGCTTTTAATAACTTACGTATATATCTTAAATTGACTTTTTATAATTAAAATCGGGATTCCCAATCTTAACACTTAAGTGACCAAGGGGTTTTCACTCCCGTTGGTGCTCAAAGGGGGGGGGGGGGGGTCCATGGGATCCCCCCTAAGGAAACCACTTTCCCGAGGGAATTTTTGTACGAAATTTATACCACATGTGAAGGGTCATAAGATAACCCCATATCAGCAATAAAAATGAAATTGTTTATTTGGGCTGCAAATTAGGGGCAAAACATTGTTTTCAAAACACGCGAAAAATGGGCAAAAAGACGGAAAATTCAAATGAGCCTTGCGCTTACATCAAAACTTATTTTATGTTGATATCTACTCTAGAAAACCCAAATTACATATACTTAACAAAAAACTTGAAGTTTTAGGAATCCTGTATTTTTAACGGGTCTTGCAAAATGCACATCATTTTCCCATAGACTTTGTACAGTAACGGTTTAGCAACGTCTACAATGAAATTGTTTGTTTCAGCACATAAAGGGTTAATTATTTTTAATGTTACTATTATTTGTTTACTTATATGTATGTGTGAACATATATCAGCAAAAAAAATTGCTTTGGTTCTTTGATTTTTTTAATATTCTCAGTTGACTTCCGTTAGTGCCCAAGGGGGGTGGGGGGGGGGGGTTCCATGGGACCCTCACTAATTAACTCATTAACGGCTTGGCCGATTTTAATTTTTTTGGTATGAAAAGAAGCGCATTTAAAAGTCAGACAATTACCAAAAATTTCGGCGCGAAAAACCCACGCGTAAGCGGCCAGCGCGAAAACAAATTTGGAGGGTCCCTAGGAACCCCCCCTGGTCACTTAAGTGTTAAAGTGTAAAGATCTAAAAATTAGCCCAATTTACACTAATTTGACTAAAGTTAGGCCAAAATTGATCACAATCCCTAAAAATTCGCTAGGGTCAATCACCCAAGCCAATGGGAGCATATCCCTCCACTGAGACAGAACACCACCCTATTGTATTTGTTTTCAGCTGGCCATTCTATATTGTTTAGTTTTGTGTATGTTTTACACAGCGCTACTAATTATATTTACGATACCTTTTAAAGATAACTTCCTAGTTTGATCAAGTAGTTTATGCTTATTTATATTCTACTTAAAGACACTATCAGTGATTTGAAAAATATTTGAAATTTGCAGGAATAGCTTCAAAGTGAAGGATAAGTGTGTAGAATTCTCATAAGTTACCTTTTCCAGCTGTAGAATTGACAGAAAAGAAAAAAAAAAAAAAAAAAAATGTAAAGATCTAAAAATGAGCCCAATTTACACTAATTTGACTAAAGTTAGGCCAAAATTGATCACAATCCCTAAAAATTCGCTGAGGTCAATCACCCAAGTCAATGGGAGCATATCCCTCCACTGAGACAGAACACCACCCTATTGTATTTGTTTTCAGCTGGCCATTCTATATTGTTTAGTTTTGTGTATGTTTTACACAGCGCTACTAATTATATTTACGATACCTTTTAAAGATAACTTCCTAGTTTGATCAAGTAGTTTATGCTTATTTAGTATGTTATTCATTGTGTTTTATGGGTTATAAAGTAACCTATACAATATCTGCACATTAGAATGACACTTTAGTATGGTAGAATATCCAATCTATGCACTGTATTTATCCCAAATCCATTAAAGAATTCAGGGAAGTTGCCGATTAGAATGATTCTAATCGGCAACCAGCGTCAAGAGCGAGACAATGATGGGGCAATCTACACGGCAGCGCAGATCCAGATCGGATTCAGATCCAGATCTCGTATCCAGTTTGCGTCTACACGGGCAACGGCCAAACTTGATCCAGATCTGCAACGCGTACATGGCGTGTACACGCTTGGTTAGTGTCGCTGCACTTTAAGCGAGTACTTTTAGGTTACGCGTAAAGTATTCCTCGATCACCAAGGTTACTCGTAGCTTCAAGTACACTTTACGCTTCGAAAGGGCGCTGAACATTCGCACTCACTGCGCCGTGTAGAGTTCTTAAACGGTCTCCCATGATCTGGATCTGTGATCTGGATCTCGATGATGCGCATCGGATCTGGATCTGCGCTCCGTGTAGATTGCCCCGATGACAACGGGTTTGCTTTGTTTTATATTCCACATGCTACACTCTTAAAATATTTTACTCAATGTTGATTAAAAATGAACAACATTTTCTCTTGATTAAAATCTTAGTCAAAGTTGAGTTCACCTAAAAAAAAAAAAAAAAAAAATGCTTCTGGTCTTATCATTTGCAGGGTATGTTAGGATACCTGTACTTGTTACATACGTGTAAAAATCTGATTTTTGATGATTTTTTCGATTTGCTGATTTAGCAAATCACTGATAGTGTCTTTAAAATACGCATTTAGTATGTTATTCATTGTGTTTTATTGGTTATAAAGTAACCTATACAATATCTGCACATTAGAATGACACTTTAGTATGGTAGAATTTCCAATCTATGCACTGTATTTATCCCAAATCCATTAAAGAATTCAGGGAAGTTGCCGATTAGAATGATTCTAATCGGCAAACAGCGTCAAGAGCGAGACAATGATGGGGCAATCTACACGGCAGCGCAGATCCAGATCGGATCCAGATCTCGTATCCAGTTTGCGTCTACACGGGCAACGGCCAAACTTGATCCAGATCTGCAACGCGTACATGGCGTGTACACGCTTGGTTAGTGTCGCTGCACTTTAAGCGAGTACTTTTAGGTTACGCGTAAAGTATTCCTCGATCACCAAGGTTACTCGTAGCTTCAAGTACACTTTACGCTTCGAAAGGGCGCTGAACATTCGCACTCACTGCGCCGTGTAGAGTTCTTAAACGGTCTCCCATGATCTGGATCTGTGATCTGGATCTCGATGATGCGCATCGGATCTGGATCTGCGCTCCGTGTAGATTGCCCTGATGACAACGGGTTTGCTTTGTTTTATATTCCACATGCTACACTCTTAAAATATTTTACTCAATGTTGATTAAAAATGAACAACATTTTCTCTTGATTAAAATCTTAGTCAAAGTTGAGTTCACCTTACGCCCTGCGTAGTGAAAAATACTCCACTTTGCGTAAGGTTTACTGGGCTTTTGCCTAAGTTTTAATCAACATTAGGTAGATTTGTAGTCAACGTTTTCACAGTGTACTTACGGAATGTACCCGAGACGATATTGAATTGAAGAATTGATTATTTAAATTTATAGTTTTACACACAATTTGTTGAAAGATTGAGCAATAGAGGGCGCTATACACGCAAATTAATGATTTTGTAAGCCTATATGGCAAGATTTCCGCATTAGATTTGTCTGATGTTCATGGCCTTACTTGTTATATCCATTTTCCAACATTGAGGTTTTTTCACTCAAAATTACATCAAAAGGAAACAATTTGTATACGGTCAAAGAGCTGCGGGTGGGTTTCCGCTTTTATATGGCTTTGCTCGCAATGACTATTAAAATCACAGGAGGATCATATCACGGACCACCGACCAATAGTATTACCAGGAAAAAAAAAAAGCCAAGTGACTACTGTTTCAGTTACGACACTCTTGCACGAACACGACGAACTTGATTTGTCCTATGGGATCCCTTACAAAATTAGGGCCCTTCGAAATAATCTAATTATGTTCTATAATTCATGAAGGCAGAAAATCCCGAAGAATGTGTTACACCGCAGAAATGTAGAGACTGATTTTACACTGCAAGCACAAAAAGGTGATATATATGTGTTCTGAATAAAGAAACCAGATATCGAAAGCTACGTTAAAATCGGTAGAAGGCAATGTTTTGCCAACAGTATAGTCAGGTAATGTCAGAATCCCTTCACATTCCCTGCACATTCCAGTGAGAAATCATACCTTGATAAACCACTGTTTCCTATGCTGCCTAGAATCATTGACACGAAAACGTTTTCTCTTAAAAGTATACAAAAATCAAGTCATAGGTTTCATCTTGTGATAATACACTCTGAATTCCTTTACTTGCGATGTCTTTATATTCTCTAGTATGATGTGAAATGGCTACAATTATATAGAGAAATTATGCTTCATGTTCTACCAAAAGATCAAGTATGCTTTTGTGGCATTTGAAGTACCTTAAACGTGTAAATTATAAACACAATGTAACAGCCTGCAACAAATATGATATCAGTACAAGACATGATAAGAACGGGAGTTTCCGTAACATGACCCATCTGACACACTTATAAATTCGGAAACCTTTCATGGAATAAAGCACAGGTTTATTCCGTTAAGGTTTCCGAATTCATAAGTGTGTCAGATGGGTCAGGTTACGGAAACTCCCGATAAGAACAGTTATAAGCAGAGTGACTATGTTAATTAATATTGTAAGGAGTCAGTCGTGAGGTCTAACGTTTTG